>CAIGQZ010032287.1:9187969-9227399 GCA_903798205.1 Danio tinwini
GTAATATACGGTAAAATACCGGCAGCTGTGGTTGCCTGAACTTCACCATTTTGTTATGGTTACACTGTAAAACATAACGGGTGTAAAATATCAGCAGCTGCGGTTGCCAGAACTTTACCGATTTGTTATGGTTACACTGTGAAAAATAACAGGTGTAATATTTGGTAAAATCCGAGCAGCTGTGGTTGCCAGAACTTCACTGTAAAATATAAGGTTACAATGTGCAACACATTACAGAATACTTTTTAATAATCTGTAAATTTTGCACACTGTAAAAAATAACGGGTGTAATATACGGTAAAATACCGGCAGCTGTGGTTGCCATAACATCACCGTTTAGTTATGGTTACATTGTAAAACATAACGGGTGTAATGTACAGTAAAATACTGGCAGCTGTGGTTGCCAGAACTTCACCGTTTTGTTATGGTTTTATCATTTTGTTATGGTTATAACCATAACAAAATGGTGAAGTTCTGGCAACCACAGCTGCCAGTGTTTTACAGTTTATTACACCCATTATTTTTTACAGTGTAACCATAACAAAAACATTTTTTATACACATTTTTTAAAAATGTATTCTTTTCTTGACGATTTTTATTAACCATTTTTTAATGTGATTATCCAAAATGCGCATTAAAATAGGTGGATGGAAGCATAGCTAATGTTGCACTAAATAAATAAATAAAATAATGTAAAAAAACCCATACATATACCTTATGAATGTTATAACCCTGATCTCACGAGGAAACTTAATTATTTCATGTTTTGTTAGTTTAGTGAGTTTAGTGGCTAATTTGTACCAATTCATAGGAGTTCAGTCGTACAAAAATGTATAATTTTAAAAAGGAAACATGGCACCAAACCACCCCTAAACCCAACCGTCATTGGGTGATAAACAAATCCTGCTAAATTGTACGAATGAGATTGTACGAATTCATACGAATTTGCCACTGAATCTAAAAGTTACAAATTGCTGTGAGATCGTGTTGATATAACAGAAAATGTTAGCAGTTTTAAAACCGTGACTTTTCCAAACCCCAGTAAACCTTGAAACTGGTTATCTTCCCATGCCTAGTTTCCTGATGAGATCAGGATGCCAACTCACATTAACAAATGGAACATCACTGTAAATTTACTCACACGTATAAACCAAACACCCATTTTGTCCATTTCTAAGTGAATAGCTTAAGTTTGTCCTCAGCACTTTTAGTGGCTGGTGTCTGAAAGCGATGGAAACAGACGGAGCATGTGCGGATGCCTGAGGCCGTCCATGCAGCGTCCTCCCGCTCCACTCCATTACCTCCAGCAGACAAACACACTGAGTTAATGATGGATGTCTCCTATTCACACTCTTCCTGCTCTTAATGCTGCATTGTTTCCTTTCCCCCGCTCGCTTCAACAATCAGTCCATTCATATCTCAGCAATTGATCTGTATCGCTTCTTTAAGAGGCTATTTAACAGCCCGCTGAGCTTTATGCTCTTACTGTGTGTAAATATGAAAAAGGAAGAGGAATGGCTTTCCATCCTTACGTATGAATTCCACACGAGCGCTAGCTTGATATTGGACAAAACTGTTAAACGGCCGTCTGGCAGTCAGCAGATTCCATTATTTTTTGTTTGTGTTTAGCCAGAGGCCAGCCAGCTGTTATTGTTTTTTTTTTTTGTGTGTGTGTGTGTGTGGTATTGCGTTTACCCCTCTGTGCGCTAACGGATAAGCAGTGATTCAGGATGATGTTGAACTGCAGTGTGATATTGGCCATAAATAATACTTTAGCCTTCAGCTTTTATCTAATAATCACTGTCGTTTGTGGTTGAGAATTAGATGCACACAATGGCTTCTATGTGCACTAATGAAACCAAATTCATCATCTTTTGGGAATGATTTGTGTTTGAGAATTAAAAAATTAGTATTATAGTGAGAAGGTCAACCTCAACCATCCAGAGGGCATTGTCAAAATGACAACAAAATACATGGCAAAAATGTCAATCGATTTGATGTCAAAACATTGACGTCCATTTGACATCCACACGTTGATGTGCCTTTGATCAACAAAATAATGACACAAAAAGTATTATATTACAAATTTACACTGGATTTTGGTATCTCTAATGCATGTAAACGACCTTGATCTTAAAATGACATCGAATTGACATCTAACATTTTTAACGCCAATGTTAGATGCCAATTTAATGTTGTTTTGACATCAATGTAGTTAATTGACATCAAATCGATTCACATTTTTGACATGTTTTTTGATGTTGTTTTGAGCAGCTTAAGGATAAGCCTGAACATTTTTTACAGGTTAAACGGACCCTAAAGTACTGGTTTGTTTGTATTATCTTTGATTTTAAGAGATGGGATGATTTTGAGAATTTACCATTCATTGATATATGCAAAAGTAGAGTTAAGTCTGTAATGAAGGACTAAAAGTAAAAAATATATACGACCAACATCATAATTAATTAATAAATGATATTAAATCTACTGGTTTTTTCATGCAAATAAACATTGCAACACTACTTGAAAAATATAAAGATTTATGAACAATAAATATAAAAAGTAGTGCAAAATGATCCAACAACATAAACTACTATTTAAAAATGAATAACAAAACATGATTGCCCTCAATAGTGACGTGACATTGTGATTTATCAGAAGTAACCTTGTCTTAAGCAGGCTTATTATTGTTAACTAAAGCTAAAACAGGGAAACACAATGGCTCAGTGGTTAGCACTGTCGCCTCACAGCAAGAAGGTTGCTGGTTCAAGCCCCGGCTGGGTCAGTCGCAATTCTGTGTGGAGTTTGCATGTTCTCCCAGTGTTCACGTGCACTCTCAGAAATAAAAGTACATGATCTGTTACTGATGTGGTACATTTCGAAAAGTACAAATTTGTACAAAAGGTCCATATTAATACCTCAAGGGTACATATTAGTAACTAAAAAAAAAAACAATAGTGCTCCTATTAAAATTTTTAGGTCCTAATATATACTTTTGAGGTACCAATATAGACCTTTCAAGTACAAATGTGTACCTTTTAAAAAGGTACCACCCCAGTGACAGCTCGTGTACCTTTATTTCTGAGAGTGTGGGTTTCCTCCAGGTGTCCGGTTTCCAAAGACATGCACTATAGGTGAATTGTGTATGCTAAATTGGCCACAGTGTATGTGTGTGAATGAGAGTGTATGGGCGTTTCCCAGTGCTGGGATGCAGCTGGAAGGGCATTCGCTGCAAAATACAAATGCTGGATAGGTTGGCGGTTCATTGTGCTGTGGGGACCCCTGATTACAGTTTTTTCCAACTGCTTACACATTTTTGAAACAATGGCACATTTTTTCCTAACTCTACACACAACTCTCAAAACTGCACACACAAAATGCCAAATGCCCCACATCTACTTCATAAACTTCTCCTGCCATGTCAGAATGAAGCATTTGCATTAAATGTCAAACATTTTTTATACTAAATGTTTGGATATACCTTGTAAATACGGTTGTCGCGATGCCATTAATTAACATTACGATACTATACCAGCTAAAGTACTGTGATACCAAGTAGTATTGCGATACTGTAATTCATAACTCAAATCCATGAAATTAAGAAAACTGTCAGAAATACTTTATTTTATATGTTATAATAGGCTTACTTGAATTTAATTCATTATTCCCTTATAGAAAAAAGTATTTGCACATCAGTTCACCTAAACTATTTTGGAGATAACTGACCGACAATAATACATTAAAATAGATACAAATTATACTGAACGAAATTCATTACAAAAAGAGTATTTTTCCAACAAAATTAGGCTATATGAAGTGGTCAAGAAGTGTTTCAATGTTTCCTGTTGCTCTTTTAGGTTTTTCATCTATTGCATTTTATTTAAGTCTTATCAGATATTCAAAATTTCACTTTAGGGGTCATTCTTTTTAAGAGATTGTTGCGGTTGTTGTAGCTACTAAATCATATTGACAGGAACAGAAATGAACTGATTCAGATGTGCGTTCGAACTGAAACGTCAGAAAACGTGCAATAGACTACCATAAAATGTGTGAATTCTATGCAGTTTTGCAACCTTAAAGGGCTTCACAGACTATTCAAATAAAATGGTCTATTGTTGCACAACGTGTGAGCATTTTTGTGATTTTTCCACATGCAACATTATGTATTGTAGGTAGATTGTTAATGAGGATATTGCCATTTACAAACTACAGTAGCAACGCCAGTAGCAAGTAGAAGCAAGAAGCAGTAGAAGCAAGTAGCTTCCTGTTAGATTTTAATGTTTTAGGAAGAGAATTGTGTGTAGTGTTTTGAAAAAAAAAGGGTTTTATGAAATTGAGAACTTAGTTCAAGGCTGAGAATGAGCTTATGGTTTTGGAGATTTGGGGTGTAGTTTTGCATTTTGAGTGAGAGGTGACATGAAAAGATTTTGTGTGTAAGCAGTTGGAAAAAACTGTTATAAAGGGACTAAGCCAAAAAGAAAAGGAATGAATGAATGAAGCTAAAACAACCAGTTTTTCCTGAATGTTTTAAAATTGATTTAAACATTTTGATTTTTCTTTAGTTTATTAAAGTAAAGATATGATTTGCAAATATTAGATGAAAAAGCCTCAATGAAAAAAAAGACAAATGCTGATAAAGAAACCAAAACATAAAAATGAATCACTAAAAATTATTAAAATGACTAACAATATGAAAAGTAAAAGCTACAAATAGCATATAATAAATACTAAAATAGCATCAACGATCTACTTTACATTCATTTATACAGTTCACTAGCAACAATTATATTGGCGATAACATAAACTTCCTGAGCATGACCAAAATAAAAAGAAATCGAACTTAAAAGGAATAATTTGAAACATTACAGCAGCTCCAAACAAGCCACATCCTCCTCAGTATCCTACTTATTAACTATAACCCAATTCCTTTTATATTACTGCTATCTGATGACCCTAATGCTATTTATTTCAATTCCTAATTCATTACTCCTCTGAGAAAGAAACAACTCAAAGTAAAAATAAAAAAAAAAGTTATGTTGTTTTCCCTCTGATCTGGATGCATCTCAGTGTAAGAATGCTGTCTGTACAAATTAATCTCTATGTCAGCACTCCTGAAACCAGCAGATGGCGATATATAATTGATATTGGTGTTTCCCACCTTGCCAATTTATCACTTTTGATAGATCGAATATCAAATATTAAAACTGTTTTCCGCGCGCATCTTTAAGCAGATGCATCCTATATATACATTCGTCTGAAAGCACAGCACTGTAGGCCTCTATAAAAGTGTAATGAATGCTGACATAACATATGGTGTCAGTCCCTCTGAGCCTAAACACCCCCCTCTTTTCACTCAATCTCAAAACAGCAGCTCCTCAAAATGATGGCAAACATCCAGTTCTTGTGTTCTAGTCTTAGCTCAACCTTCATTGGGTTGCCAGGTTGCCAAACACGTGCTTTTTACGGAGACACCTGAGTTCTGAGATTGTACCTGCTTCAGTGACCATGACGGGCCCCGGATCTGCATTTGTAATGTTTGGGGAAGGAGGTGTGTAGAGCCTTTGCCGCTAATAGCACTAAAATATCCCAATTAAAAAGAGGGAACAGGGGACTATGTGTTTTCATTGGCTCGTGCTGACGGTGTCGGCAGCTGCCAGGGAAGCGGACGCTCTACAATATGTTTCTGTTTTTAGAGATGAGAAGAGAGTCATTGAGAATGGCTGTGAAGCATATGCATGCAAAAAAAAAAAGTTCACACTTACACTCGTTTTAGATGTGTTTGGGGTTAATTGGTGAGACATAACAAACTTGATTTTTTTTATGATGGCCATCGTGGACATGTTTTGTTTGAAGTTTTAAAGATTCTTAAAGTAACAGCTGCACTTTTTTTTGGAAGTATGCTCATTTTACAACACAGTTATAACATTAAGGAGTTTCCATTCTGCCAATATCTGGGTCTAGCGGGAGCACTTTTAGCTTAGCTTAGCATAAATAATTGAATCAGATTAGACCATTAGCATCTCTCTCAAAAATGAATTATTATTTTTTTTCTTTTTTGAAGCTTGACTTACATCGGCATCTTGCAACCATGGAGACATTTGTAAGAGCTATTTTCACCATGCTACAGCCATGGTGCGGCAGCAACTATCTTTGATTATTAGGATATCATACATGATATCATCATGATTACCATAATGACAGTATAGTTCCTAGCCATATCAGCCTAGAAAATAGCAACATTTTACCTTCCGTCAGTCTACAGTACGCACATGATGGAACTACAGAAGGTTCAAGCTAGAAAAATTATCAAAACGTAATTTTTTGAGTGAGATGCTAATGGTCTAATCTTATTCAATAATTTATGCTAAGCTAAGCTAAAAGTGCTCCCGTCAGACCCAGAGATTGAATAAATGTATTAAACAATGGTACAACTTAACTGTTAACATTAGGGAAGTTTTTAAATGAGCTTATTTCCTAAAAACATTTCCTAAAAACCTTAAGAACTGTCTTTTTCTTGACACATAAACGCTTAAAAAAAACGGAATAATGTATTTTTATGTTTTTTATGCTATAGAATAAAATGTTAACATTATTTTGAGCTTGTGTCAATCTTATATAAAAGATTTAATCAAAGAACTCACTGATATCAGGACACTAAAATCAAGCAGCTAAACGGAATCTATTGTATTAACTCACCCTTATGTTGTTTCACTCAATTTCCATTTGATAAACCAGAAACACAAAGCCCTTTTATGTAGATAATTCCATATACTAGAGTGTTAAACACAAAAAAGTATGTAAAAAATTCTATATTTCAAACATTTGTGAAGCAATAAAACATGCAAAGCTTGTAAAAACACAAGGATAAAACAATATTCTGGGTCTGGCAGGAGCACTTTACACTTTACACTTTACAACTCCTCTAAAGTTAACAGTTAAGTTGTACCATTTATAAATAAATTCATCCGATCTCTGGGTCTGATGGGAGCACTTTTAGCTTAGCTTAGCAAAGATCATTGAAACAAATTAGACCATTAGCATCTTGAGAGTTTCGATAATTTTCTTTTTTAAAGCTTGACTTATATCTGCATTTTGCAACCATGAAGACAAATCTGAGAGTTGTTTTCAGGTTCTGTGTAATAAGCTAATTTCACCTGCTGCAGCCATGGTACAACAGCAAATATTCTTGATTATTACACCGTAACGAGAGTAGTTCCTAGCCATATCATTTTAGAAAATAGCAACTCTTCATTATGCGTAAGTCTTAGTGCATGATCCAACTACAGAAGTTTCAAGCTAGGAAAATCATCAAAACTTGTAATTTTTTTTGAGCAGATGCTAATGGTCTAATCCGATTTAATGATTTATGCTAAGCTAAGCTAAAAGTGCTTCCATCAGACCCAGAGATCGGATGAATTTATTTATAAATGGTACAACTTAACTGTTAACTTTAGAGGAGTTGTAAAATGAGCTTTTTTCCTAAAAAAAACCTTAACAACTTTCCTTTTTTATTTTACTTATTTTTTTGCTACAGAATAAAATGTAAACATTATCTTGAGCTTGTGTTAATCTTATATAAGAGATCTAATAATAATAAAAACTCACTGATATCAGGACACTTAAATCAAGCAACAAAAAATCTATTGTATTAACACCCTCATGCTAATTCACTCAAACTCCATTTGATAAACCAAATAGACAAAGCCTTTTTATGTAAATAATTCCATACACTAAAGTGTTAAACACAAAAAGTGTGTAAAAAATTTATATTTCAAAAATTGTGAAGCAATAGAGGAGCAATACTTTAAACAGCAGACATGCAAAGCCTATAAAAACACAAGGATTAAAAAAAACAAGCGTATATACAACCAAACTTAAAGACTTTACACCCCGACATCTGTGCATCAATGTCAGCTTTTTGTGTTACGCAACGAGTATCTGTGAACTGGAGAGCTTTCATGTGCTTCCCCACAATCTGTGCATCCTCAACATTTTTCCATACATGAGGAATGTGCATGTGTCTCGAGCTGTTTTTGGCCAGTTGCTGCAGTACGTGTCGGGCCGGTCTGTTGCAGTATGTGAGTGTGTTTTTGAGACTGGAGACGATGACGACCCCCTACAGAGAAGCCTAGCTGCTCGCTGCATTTCGGAGAGATTTCAAGTGATTTACAGCCTCCTGTCGCACGCAGACAGACAAGTTGACAGATACACAGGCGTACGCAGTCAGACAGGCACGTAACAACACGCAGACAGACTTACAGACAGGGCTGAATACCATACGCCTGCTTTAAATCAAGGACAAACATGGATTTTTTTTATTGTTTTTGTGAGCTACAACTTCAGTCTTTGTCAGTATCTGATATATTATGGAGCTTAATATATGCCAAAACAACCTGAGTTTAAATTTGTGTTCATTTGAATTACTGACAATTGTAATAGGGCTGCACAATGTATCCTTTCAGCATCGATATATCGCAATGTGATCATTTGCAGTAGTCACATTGCAAGCAAAATAATGCTGAGTTTGGATTATAATTGATCATTTTGCAAGTGTTTTAGAGGAATGTGGCTGTGTGAGGATTTTAAAGGCATTCGGGCATAATAAATTGTACCGTTTGCACTGGTTTCCCCCACAGTCCAAAGTCATGCGCTATAGGTAAATTGGGTAAACAAAATTGGCCTAAACAAAAGTGTATGTGTGTGTGTGTGTGTGAATGCAAGAGTGTATGGGTGTTTTCCAGTACTGAGTTGCGGCTGGAAGGGCATCCGCTGCGTAAAACATATACTGGAATAGTTGGAGGTTCAATCCGCTGTGGTGACCCCTGATAAATAAGGGACTAAGCTGAAGGAAAATAAATGAATGAATGTTTATAAAATTTATAAGTATTATTTTACACTTGATTGCTTAAATACTGTACCTGAATAGTTTGACTCCTCAGAAAACAATAAAACGCAGCTCTTTAGTTCATTTGATCTTTTTCTTTATTGAATTACTTGTGGATTGTTTATTATATTTTATGCACTCCCTTACAGAATCATCCCAATCTAAAATTATTAATTCTTTTCAAATAGTTATTCAACTCATCTAGTGAAATTGTATTCATATCGCAATACAAATGTATAGCAGAACAAAAAATATTGCAATGTTAGATTTTTTTCAATATCGTGCAGTCCTAAATTTTAATTTAATAAAAACAAATATGCTATTAAAAATAGATTTGAATAAGAATTTCTTAACTTGAATATTGAACATCTGAAATTTAAAACAATTGAATTTTTTAAGGCAGATTTTTATAGACATTGTCAAACTTCAGATTTTATTTTGTTCTGTATTCCTACACTGCAGATATCCAGTTTGAAAAATACAATTTCAAGTTTTCAAGATGAAGAAATTGGTCACGTCAAAGATTTAATATTTAAAAATTCAAAGCGCAGAAATTCAGATGTCTTAAATTCCGTATCTGATCAATTACGGAGCTTAAAATATGCCAAAACAAACTGAGTTTGAATTGTGATTGTTATTTAATAAAACTGAATATTCTATGATTTGAATTGCTAAACTTGGATATTGAACATCTGAAATTTAAAACAATTGATCTTTTTTTTTGTTCTAAATTCCTAGACTGCAGATATCCAGTTTGTAAAAATGCAGTTTCAGGTTTTCAAGATGAAGTGATTGGGAACATCAAATTCAATATTGTAAAATTCAAAGTGCAGAAATTAAGATGTCTTGAATTCAGTCTTTGTCAGTATCTGACAGTGGTGGAAAGAGTACTGAAAAATCATGCTCAAGTAAAAGTACCATTACTTGCCTAAAAATGTAGTGCAAGTAGAGTAAAAATATATGTTGTAAATATTACTTAAAGTATGATTAAAAAGTAGCCCTTTCAAAAGTTCTCAAGAGTAGTGAGTAGTGAGTATTATGCTGTGAAAAGCTGATGCATTTACATGTAATTTGTGGATGTGTGTAAACATAACATTCTGTAGTGCATCTAGTGATTGCTCAGCAGGCACACAACGTCATAAGACATTATTATTAGGTTAGATTTAGGTTGTGATGTCAGGTGATCAAAATTCAATGTCTAGTCAGTGTCTAAGGACGTTATTTTAATGTCCAATAATGACATCAAGTGACGTTGATATTTGGTTGATTTTAGGTTGTGTTGGAAAGTGAGCAAAATCCAACGTCAAGCCAACATCTTAAACCAACATCATACTGACGTCAAATACTGACATTTATTTGTCAGTTTTGGCAACCAAAATCCAACGTCTGATAGGCGCCATATCAGTAAGGTCCACACAACGTCAAGCTGTAACATCATTAGACTTTGATATTTGGTTGGTTTTAGGTTGGACGTTGGACATTGATGTTGGCCTGACGTTGAGTTCTGACATCAACCTGATTTTCATTTCCAAACAAAATGCAGCATCCCCATGATGTTAGGGTACAATGTCAATCTGACGTCATGTTGGCATCTTGTGCTGTCATCTTCTCATCAGTGACATGCATCTAAACAGTCTCTGGGTCAATGCGTGGAAAGATTTTGGGCATCTTCTTGGACACATTTAATGCTTTCAAACAGTTTGCTGCAATAATAATTCGCCCATGTCTTGAGGTTGTTCATTATGATGCGATTTACCTTCTATGTGCGATTTGATTGGACAGGAATCCCAGGACTGATTTTTTCTAAAATAGTTACTCCAGGTTGAAGGAAAGTAGTAAAAGTACACAATGTAAACTGGTATCTGATTAATTATGGAGCTTAAAATATGACAAAACAACCTGAATTTGAATTCCAGCTGCAACCCAGTACTGGGAAAGTTCAATATTTAAGTTAAGAAATTCAAATTCTAAACAGTTTTGAATGGAATATAGTATACAGCTTTATTAAATTACAGTTGTCAACTCAAATTACACAATTCTAATTCAACAGAAAAATAGAAACTCAAACCATTTTGAGTCAAGTGGAAGTTAAGTAAATGATAACAGAATAAAATTTTTTAGGGTATGATCCATTTAATGCATATAATTTTTATACAGTTCTAAAATAATATGCTAATATTGTGTTATACTTTATCTTACACATAATATAGTTTTTTGTTAGTACAAATTACTAAATTACTTAATTACTTAAACCACAACTTAATAACACAACCCAGTGCACTGAAAAAAATTATGTCTGCAAAACAATTTATTTGTGTTGAATTTAAACAAACAAATTAAATAAAATAAAATTCTACTTAATTTGTTTGTTTAAATTCAACCCAAATAAATTGTTTACAGCCACTTAACGTAAAAAAATTGAGTAAATCCAAGCAATCATCTCTGAATGATTTTTTTCAGTGTGGGCACCTTGATGTCAAAATAACAGCAAAAAAAACGGTAAAAAAATGCAAATCGATTTGATAAAATAAGTCGACTTCCTTGCTGTCAAAACTGCATCAAATTGACATCCAACATTGGCATCCAAAATCATTACAGTGTTGTCCTATAATAATTTTTTTTGGTGTCAATGTTAGATGTCAAGTTAATGTTGTTTTGACTTAAAGGTCGTTTACATGCATTGTATTGAATTGCATCAATACATGCAAAATCCATTGTACAATTGAAGTTTTCAGATACTTTTTGTGTCATTATTTTGGTGGTCAAATGAATTTTAAGGTTTTGACATCAAATCGATTTACATTTTCGACGTGTTTTTTTATGTCGTTTTGACATCAAGGTGCCTATGGATAGTTTAAGTTGGCATTCTCATCATACTTCTCAATTTCTGTTTGCATTTTGTATGTTGTGACATCAAGGTGCCCGCTGAAAACATTTAACATTGAATTCTAAGTAAAAAAGAACTAAAACTGTAAAGATGTACGCATATATGAATCGAGGTTGTTTGAGATTATGAAAGATTATTATTTCTTGGTTCAAAATGTTTGAAAAACCCACAATAATATAATTTGGCGTTTTTAAGTAAACATAGAAGTTGTGGTATAATGTGTGAGGCTAAGGCTCATTAATTGCTGTATAAGGGGTTTTGATCACACTTTTTTTTGATGGTCCGTTTGTTGAATTTAAGCAACATTGTATCTACATGGTAACTAATTCTCATTAGATTATAAGTAGACTGTTAGGTTAGGGTTAGGGTTAGTGTAAGTTGACATGTACTTGCAAAGTTTCTTATAGTCAGTTAAATGTCTGTTGAAGGAGCATATCAACAGATATTAAGCAGACAGTCTACAAATACTCAAATGGACCATCAAAATAAAGTGTTACCGTTTTTTTTAAGCCTTTAAAATTTGTCATATAAATCTGGCTAATGTCAATAACTTGTAAAGGGAGGGACAAATGTACAATAGGAAAAGTACTGTATACTAGTTTACATCACTTAATTTTCATTATTATTCTAGCACGTCACGATTTTGTCAATGCCGATGTGATCCTGGAACATCATTTTTGTTCGAAGATGTAATCCCTACCCCTAAACCCAACCATAACTGTAAATTATTCCCAAAATCAGAGGGAAGTAATAGATGGATAACAATCATAAACATAACTGTAAGCCTAAACTTATCACAAACTGTAAAAATATCCCTTTATTCTGATTGACTGATTGGAATGTTGTTCCAGGACCAAGATATTAATCCAGGAACATGTTCTACATGGTGAAATCAGGATGGCGATTATGCCTTATGTCTTACATTTTTAGTCAATTTTCCTGACCTAAAGTTTCATGCAATGTCAACATATGCCTGGTAAAACAAAAACAATGCATGTTTAAATTTTTTACAGCATATCGTAAAACACACATAACTGCACATAAACTGAGAAAAGTCAAGCGTGCAGCTGCCAAGATGCCACTTGCCACCAGTTTTGCCATATTTCAGAGCTGCAACATCACAGGAGTGCCCAAAAGCACAAGGTGTGCAATACTCAGAGACATGGCCAAGGTAAGAAAGGCTGAAAAACGACCACCACTGAACAAGACACACAAGCTGAAACGTCAAGACTGGGCCAAAAAACACGTTTAAACAACTTTTAAGGGAAAAGCAACTGATTTAGAGAGTGTTCATTTTTGGGCTTCTGAAGCAGAATTCTTGCTTCTGGGTCTGAGATATGATGTTTCCATGCCAGAAACAGAAAGTGATAAAAACAGCTTAAAACCATCAAATGCATCATTCTTTTAGTTTTAAACAACATTACATGCAGTATTAAACAATATCTCAAGACTGATTTTTCTAAGGTTTTATGGACTGATGAAATGAGAGTGAGTCTTGATGGGCCAGATGGATGGGCCCGTGGCTGGATCAGTAAAGGGCAGAGAGCTCCAGTCCGACTCAGACGCCAGCAAGGTGGAGGTGGAGTACTGGTTTGGGCTGGTATCATCAAAGATAAGCTTGTGGGACCTTTTCGGGTTGAGGATGGAGTCAAGCTCAACTCCCAGTCCTACTGCCAGTTTCTGGAAGACACCTTCTTCAAGCAGTGGTACAGGAAGAAGTCTGCATCCTTCAAGAAAAACATGATTTTCATGCAGGAAAATGCTCCATCACACGCGTCCGAGAACTCCACAGCGTGGCTGGCAAGAAAGGGTCTAAAAGAAGAAAAACTAATGACATGGCCTCCTTGTTCACCTGATCTGAACCCCATAGAGAACCTGTGGTCCATTATCAAATGTGAGATTTACAAGGAGGGAAAACAGTACACCTCTCTGAACAGTGTCTGGGAGGCTGTGGTTGCTGCTGCACGCAATGTTGATGGTGAACAGATCAAAACACTGACAGAATCCATGGATGGCAGGCTTTTGAGTGTCCTTGCAAAGAAAGCTGGCTATATTGGTCACTGATTTGTTTTTGTTTTGTTTTTGAATGTCAGAAATGTATATTTGTGAATGTTGAGATGTTATATTGGTTTCACTGGTGAAAATAAATGATTGAAATGGGTATATATTTGTTTTTTGTTAAGTTGCATAATAATTATGCACAGTAATAGTCACCTGCACACACAGATATCCTCCTAAAATAGCTAAAACTAAAAACAAACTAAAAACTACTTCCAAAAATATTCAGCTTTGATATTAATGAGTTTTTTGGGTTCACTGAGAACATGGTTGTTGTTCAATAATAAAATTTATCCTCAAAAATACAACTTGCCTATTACAATTCTGCACTCCCTGTATAAAAGCCTTCACAGTTCTTCGCTGTGCATGCGCACTCAGCTGAGGCTTGCGCTAGGCGCGCACACATAGCGAGCGACACAGACTCGCGCGCAAACACAGCTGGTAAGCTTGCAGAGTGAACCAAACGAGTTGTATTTCCTGAGTGGGCAGCGACAATGCTCGTTGCAACAAAACGCAACTAGTTGTTTTCTTGTTAACTGCAATGAAAAGTAATGAAAACTTTGGACTGTCTATAGCTAGCCATTATCCACATCGTTATGCCAGCAGTCAATCACCTAAATCAGTATAATATTAATAGTTAAATAAACACACACACACATTCGGTTACAATGAAAACAGTTTTTTTTTCTGCAGTAGCCTAAATAAATCTTAAACACCAAAAATGCTTTTATATCAGCTGTATTTACAAATATAGTCTATGAATAGCCTCATAAACTATGCTTAAGAAATTATAAAAAAACAGCTTATTTTGACATTACAAGATGCTCCAAAACTGTATTAAAAACACAGTTAACTCCCAAAACACAGTTAACTCCTTTATGTGAATGCGTCAATTTAAAATCATAAACATTATCTCATTTAACATTTTGCAACTCAAAGAGGCTATTTTCAACTGCAGGGGCACAATAAACCAAGAAAGATCCCGACTTCTGCCAGAAAAGGCAAACATGTTGATTTTTCTACAGAAGAATAGTTAAAAACTGAGAGTCATTTTCCTTCAAACCATTGTACATTATTTTACAGAAAAAAATATATATATTTATTTTGTTTACAATTATTGATTTAGTTTTATTTTACATTTAAAAACATAATAAAATAAAGTGTTTTTAATTCTGTTCAATTAGTTTTTTGTTTTTTCATATGAAAAAAACACTACAAAAAGTGCAGATAAGAGAACCGTTAAAGTACCAAACCGATAAGTGGTATCAATAAAAGTAGTAATACCGTTACTAGTAAGTAGTAAAACCTTAACAATACCCATCCTTAGTCATGTTACAGAAGCACCTGTAAATAATATACATGTATTCACGTTTTTCCATATTTTGATTTCACAATGTAATACATTTTAGATTTGAAGGAAATGTGCAAAGAAAAGATTTTTTTTTTCATGTGCAGTGCATATAATTGCTTATAAAATGTGTGTTTTAATCAGATCTGAACCCAACACGCTTGTGATTTGATGCAAATTAACTGATGAAGACATTTCCTCCATAGAGGCAGAACACAGGCTACTGTAAATATCCTAATTGACTAAACAAACATTTGTCTTGATCAAACAGTCTTAATGTAACAACATAATCCCACTTCCTCCAGATTCTAATGAGCCGCACACATTTCTAGCAGCAATTCTATTAGGACTTAAAATATCATTACGCAAATGTAATGAATGCATTTTTGTAGCGTTTTGAATGTATTTAAAGTATATTACTTTGCCACGAGTGTTTTCACATCCTTAATTAAAAATCATAATTAATCTCAGGGTGTTTGAATTGTCAAATAATAAAAAAAACAATTTCAAATATCTCAAAATACTCATTCTAATGCAAATGAATAAACATAACAAAACCCAATAGAGAGTTTGCCATTTACATTTTTCCCCTTCCCAAAAACAGACAAGATTTAAAACATTAAATCTTTATCCGTTGTCTTATTTTAATCCTCTGTTCCCTTTCCAACACTTGTCAAAACTTTTAAAAAGTGGACCAAAGTGCTTTTAAATAGCATGGAGCATGACTAATGAGAGAAACATGTTAAAATCATTGCAAAAAAAAAGTCCTTGGAAGACAAATGAATTTTCAGCAGAATAATTAACTTAATTAACAAATTTGCATGCATATTCATCAAGCTATTGAAGTCTCTCCAGCCCGGGCTTGATGAACGTCGCCGTAATAACCATCTCATTTACATTCTACCATCTACTGCTATTTAGAGCTGAAAATGAGAAATAAAAGAAGTGGCACATTTCTGAATGCGCACACACGCAGGATCGTCTGCTGTACGCTTTTGCAGAAGCGCAGCCCACGTTTGCTTTATCGTGTTGAGATGTTGCTGTAATGAGCTCCAGAGAAAGGCAGCGTGCATGCATGTGTGTGTGTGTGTGTGTGTGTGTGTGTGTGTGTGTATGTGTGTGTGTGTGTGTGTGTGCCCTCGGCCCTTTCTCTCTCTCTCCTGGGCTTTGTGTTGGCAGGCGTCCCTGACTCGCAGTTCTCCAGGGTTGGCAGACTGTGCTACCCACTGTCTCTGCAGGGCAATCTTAACAGGCAGCAAGGTGTAACAGCACAGACTGCTGCACCATGCCTGAGGATACCATCACAACACAGCCCGTCTTAAACATACACACACGCACATAACACAGTCAGCCAAACAGGCATCGGTGCTTTAATTGTATCTGCATATTTCTGCATTATGCAAGCATGCCACTTTTAGTCACTGAATTATATTTACATTCATGTGCTTGGCAGATGCTTTTGTGCATAGTGATTTTCATTATAGAGCCCGGTAAGTGGTTGCAAACAATTTATATGGACTGAATTTAAACAATCAATTTAATAATGTTCAACTTAATTTGTTTCCTTAAAGGGCACCTATTGTACCCCTTTTTTAAGATGTAATATTAATATTATGGTTCTTCTGAGTGTGCCAGTTTAGGTTCAGTTCAAAACACAATTCAGATTTTTTATTATGATGTATTAAAAAGTGTCATTTTGGGGGCGTGTACACAGTTCGTTGTTTTAGGGGCGTGTTGCTTCACATGAAAATTAATTTCGACTTCCCGCCCAACTTAACAAGCGGGCAGAGCCAAGAGCTCCCCCGTTTTGTGTATGGCTACAGACAGGCAGACAGAGAAAAGCAACATGAGTGAGAGGACCAGCATTCAGCCGTACATGTACGACTCGGACACAGACCAATCAGAGAGTACGAAATCCTTTGTGTCTTTGTACAGTTTTACAGCCAACTGTGTGCTAGTTTAAAGCTCCGAGCTTGTAGCCTACACTGAGACTAATAACCAAGCACACTGAATTAACTTTGACTGAAGGGCATCACACACCGGATGCGCCGTGACGCGGTGCGCACATGACAGTTGAAAGTATCGCACACTTGCGGCGCCGGTGTGTGTCACCTGATAGAAACTTATGTTTAGAATTCAGAAATGCATGCCGCTGCGTGTCGCCGAGCGGCACTTCTGGTGTACGACCTGCTTGAGGCTATAACTAAAGGGCGTCATACACCGGATGCGCTGCTCAGAGCCACGACACGGCACACCAGACGCGCACATTCGCATGTTATTTAAAATGAAACTGTTCAGATAACGCTCTGTGGCGCGGCAGAAATATGAACAGTGTCCTGAGCAGGGCCAGCGCGTCCATAGAGGCGACCTAGGCGGCAGAATAATGAGCAAACCCCCCCGTCCACAATTTCATCCAAGACACCCACCTCCTCCCTCCCGGTACTCAGTTTCATCCGCGACACCGTTCGTTATTTCCAATGAAGGGACGTGCACGTGAGGCAACGTGCTCGCACTTTCCAGCTGCACCTAGTTAAGATGACAGGGAGCTTCTGTGACCGCGGGAAATGCAAACCGCTGAGGTTTAAGGAAGACGCAATGAAAAGAACACATGCATGCAAACTCACCAAAACTCACAAACACTGGCGGTGAGGAGAGCCATAACGTGGTGAATGTTGAGCCCAATGAGCCTTACATCTAAAAATAGAGCAAGGGTGTTTTTTTGGTGACGTCGCTTTGACTCACACGCTGAAAATGGCGGACGTGAAACAACATACTGAGGATATGGTAATGCGCACCTGTCAATCAATATAGGTGGGCGGGGGGACCGCACTCCTACGTCAAGTTGCAGTCGATCTCAAAACCGCTCCAATTGGTCCACTGTTTTAATGTTGTTAAATTGAAAAAAAAGTACTGAGTGTGTTTATATCACCCCAATATGATGGTCTATACACTATACCTACACATATGTCTGTCCAAACAGCTTGAAAAATAGATTTTTCACCATAGGTGCCCTTTAAATTCAGCCTATACCATTGCCAGCCACTTTATTGGGTACACCTTACAAGTACCGGGTTGGACCCCTTTTGCCTTCAGAACTGGCTTAATCCTTCGTGGCATAGATTCAACAAAGTACTGGAAATATTCCTCAGAGATTTCAATTCTATTTTGATCATATTGACATGATAGCATCACGCAGTTGCTGCAGATTTTTCGGCTGCACATCCATGATGCAAATCTCCCTTTCCACCACATTCCAAAGGTGCTCTATTGGATTGAGTTGTGGTGACTGTGGGGGCCATTTAAGTACAGTGAACTCATTGTCATGTTCAAGAAACCAGTCTGAGATGATTCACACTTTATGACATGGTGCGTTATCCTGCTGAAAGTAGCCATCAGCAGATGGGTACACAGTGATCATAAAGGGATGGACATGGTCAGCAGCAATACTTAGGCTGTGGCAAGGACACGATGCTCAATTGGCACTAATGGGCCCAAAGTGTGCCAAAAAAATATCCCCCACACCATTACACTACCAGCAGCCTGAACCGTTGATATAAGACAGGATGGATCCATGCTTTCATGTTGTTGATGCCAAATTTGGACCCTACCTTCCGAATCTGGCAGCAGAAATCAAGAATCATCAGACCAGGCAACACTTTTCCAATCTTCTATTGTCCAATTTTGGTGAGCCTGTGGGAATTGTAGCCTCAGTTTCCAGTTCTTAGCTGACAGGAGTGGCACCCGGCCAGTTCTGCTGCTGTAGCCCATCTGACTCAAGGTTGGACGTGTTGTGCGTTCAGAGGTACACTTCTGCATAACTCGTGTAACGAGTGGTTACCGTTGCCTTTTTATCAGCTTAAACCAGTCTGGCCATTCTCCTCTGACCACTGGCATCAACAAGACATTTGCGCCCACAGAACTGCAGCTCACTGGATATTTTCTCTTTTTTCTGACCATTCTCTGTACACCCTAGAGACGGTTGTGCGTGAAAATCCCAGTAGATCAGCAGTTTCTAAAATATTCAGACCAGCCTGTCTGGCACCAACAACTATGCCCATTCAAAGTCACTTAAATCACCTTTCTTCCCCATTCTGATGGTCGGTTTGAACTGCAGCAGATGATCTTGTTCGTGTCTACATGCCTAAATGCAAGTTGCTGCCATGTGATTGGCTGATTAGAAATTTGTGTTAATGAGAGGTTGGACAGGTGTACCTAATAAACCGGCTGCTGAGTTTTAAAATGTAACATTTGTATAAAAACAGAAATATTATAGAACAGTGCACAGATTGTAGGTTACTATAAACTACTTATGTTGATAGTTTAGTATGATTTTACGTTATGATAGTATGATTTATTTTAGTAATTGCTAAGCGGCAACTTTTTGTGTGTGTTTTTGTATTTGAAAACACTTGAGGGTGATTAAATAATAACATGCTTTACTTTTTAGAGTGTGCATGTGTTGAACACATAAAAAGCTTTAAAATCTTAAAAAATGCAGTTAAAAAGCTTCAAACAAATGTTCAAGTTAAAGACAAATGAAGAAAAGACAGCTTTTTGGTTTATTTCATTATTTCCACGTCATTTTAAATTTAAGACAGCGCGTTTCTTTGCATATGGAACAATTAGGAAGCGAACAGACATGTTTGAGAGGTTCATTAGAGCTGCTCTGAAATAGAGAAATCACCCAAAGGCCTAACCTGATCACCAATCTTACAACAGTTTCCACTGAACGTAACATATGCTCGACATATTCTAGAGGGCTGCGTTTCTCCCTAAAGATTCATTCATCAGATTTATGAAGTACTGGATCAGAAATAGAGAGAGACGAGTCTGAGTTGTGTTAATGCACGTCATTTTTAGCTGCTTCTGACATTTTTATTAAGTTTTATGACATTGTGAAGAGACAGGGGGTTTGTAATTGTTAGTAATTTACACTTTTGAGAATTTGAAAAGCTCCTTAAGGTTTGTGCAAAAAGATTGTTTTGGATGAACAATTACAAAGGGCTTTTTGATACAATTAACTTCTTTCATATAAAATGAAATGCTATTGACCTTATACTTCAATGCTGAAGTGCGCTTGTTTGTACAACTTCTGATTCAGCTGCCTATGGGAGAAATGACTAGGAATAATGAACTGAAGAAAACGGTCAAACTACTTGTTCTACAAACAAGTGTTTGCATGATTATACAGACAAAGCAGAATAATATCATAAGAAAATATCAGTTTGCAACATCAAGCAGCAGAATAAGCTGTTTTAACGCGTAAAAATCAATAGAATTCGGAAGTCTCGAGCCAAAAAGATTCAAATGGCTGCGCCCGCTCGTATGCGAAGAATAAGGTCTCAGTTTTTTAGGAAATAGGCCTATTTTACAAGTCACCTAAAGTTAAACAGTTGAGTTTTACCAAGTTTAAATCTATTCAGACAATCTGTGGATCTGGCGGGAGCACTTTTAGCTTAGCTTAGCATAAATCATTAAATAGGATATAAGCCATATCAGCCTAGAACAGTGGCTCCCAAAGTGAGGGTCGCAGGACAATGAGGAGGGGTCGTTGTATTAAAAACACAGCAATAGCGTCAGATGCAACACATTGATTTTATGACACCAGGTTAAACGTTTTGACACCTTTACAGGACTCACAAACATTAAAAATAAATACAGGCCACAAATGAACATGGAGGATGGTCTCAGAGTGCCGTTCTCCAAAATTAAACGATGAATAGGCTTGGACCGATTGGTATGTTTGCGCCATTGCGTGCAAGGATTGTATATCTATAACCACCTCAAAGATTATTGGAAGTCATGAGTCACTGGCATTGTTATTTTGGAGGTTGTGGACTGAAATTTTGGGAACCCCTGGCCTAGAAAATAACAACTTATTTTACGTTTGTCTTTGTACACAATCTAACTAAAGAAGTGTCAAACATTATGAGATGCTAAGGGTCTAATCCCATTAAATGATCTATGCTAAACTAAGCTAAAAGTGGAGACATCGGCTGAATGGATTAATGGAGACATGGAGATTGACTGAATAGATTAAAAATGGTAAAACTCAACTGTGGGGAGTTGTGAAAGAGGTTATTTAGGGTTACACATTATTTTAGATCACATGCACATATATTTATATTAATAATTGGATACAATGCACTTATACTATATACATACATTATGTACATACACTGTACTTATATTTTAAAACTATATGCATGCAATTACATTTGTAATTAACTTTTGCAATTACATTATTGATTTATCCCTTACACCTTAACCCACCCATAATACCAGACCTGTCTCTAACCCATATCCCAATACAATATGAAGATAATAACATTGCACTTATTGCTTGATGTAAGTAGTCTCACTGTCACATTGCCAAATTTACACTGTTTTGTTTCTTTTTTGTGAGTATGTTGTTGTATTTTGCACTGTCTGTATTTGCACTGTCTGTATTTTACACTGTCGCTGTATTTGCACTGTCTGTATTTTACACTGTCGCTGTATTTGCACTGTCTGTATTTTGCACTGTTGTTGTATTTGCACTGTCTGTTTTTTGCACTGTTGTTGTATTTGCACTATCTGTATTTTTCACTGTCTGGAGCCAGCACCTAAGCTTTTCACTCATCATAGCACACGTGCTGCTGATGATGTAACAATAAAAGTGATTTGATTTGATTTGATTTGATTTGAACTTAAAAATAAAGTAGAAAGTCTAACCTTTTTAGTATTAGTGCATTTTTTGTTGTTTTTTATCGATGATTGTGTTTTTCATGTATTTGTGGATTTTCAGACAGTATTTATGCTTACGGTAATTTACCGTCATTACAATTTCTGTGAATTGAATCAAAAGATTGACACCTGAAGGCAATGGCACAGTGAACATTTGTGGTAAAAGTGCCTGTTTAGATGGTTTCCACCATGCTGATTCCTGCCTCCAGTGGAGCAGCACAGCTCAGGAAGTGTTTGATGGTGATATAGACAGAGAAAGTTCTGAAGAAAGTCCCAAATTCACAGAGGGATTTGATTACCTCTATCCATTATCCACACAGTGAGTGATGGAGTCGCTAACCATCTGTCATCTGATTCATTTGCATCATCAACACCTGCCTGCCTGTTTATGGCTCACCATGTTTTTTTTTTATAATCCTTTCACACTTTTTTGCCACTTTGATGGAATCCGAAAATGTTTTGTTAAAGCCGAAATGAAAGCACCCTTGCTTAAAGCTATGCTTCACTTCATTACGCTGAGGCGATGCTGTTTTCATTTCACGGGCTCGAAATGGCACAATAAGGCAAAGAGAAATGTGCAGTTGATTCATGATGCTCTGACTGTGGAAATGTGTTTGAATCACTCATGCTTGAAAAGAAATTGTACTTCTATTGTAATGACACTCCATCATATTGCGCTAATTTGAGTAAAAGCTCTTGTTTATGTAGCTCAAAGTGTCCTTTATAAATGGGTGATGCCTGCTGATTCAAGTAACAAAACATTTTTGTCATCTCAAAAAAGGGCTTTTTTAAAGTACTTATTTTTATTTTTAAACTACTTATTTGACTTTGAAACAACTTAATTCTTTTATGTTCAATCCACTTAAATTTGTAAAAACAATTAAGTTAACTTAATCGATTTGTGTTGGGACAACATGAAGGAATTGTGTGGAACCCAGTATTTGTTTACAGTGTACTTAAATGTAAAAAGTGCTGGGTTCCACACAATTCCTTCATGCTGTCCCAACACAAATCGATTAAGCTAACATAACAAATTTAAGTGGATTCAACTTAAAAAAAATTAAGTTTCCCAGAATTGTGTTGTTTAAGCTATTTTTAAATAAGTAAGGGAGAGTGGGGACGATAGTAATGTGGGACGAAAGTAACAGCGATTTTCTCGAAGCCCTGACAACATTTGATTTCCAGGAATTATCCAGGATTTTCACTGTTATCTCCAAACTTCAGTTTTTACGTGCCAAAAGTAAATTTTTGTAGTGGTTCTTTTTTGCAAGTTGTGTTTTTCTTTTCATGAGTCCCACTAATGACCTACAGGTTATTTAGTGCAATAACACATGCTTGAGTTTGAAATGTCTGAGTGTTTCAGTTTAAAAGTAAATCAGGTTTAAATGGAGTTCCTGTGGGGACAAAGTAACACTGTTATTCATGTCCCATTGATTACAGCCATTTTTCACTTCCACGTTAGAGTTTGCAGTATTTGGATTTAGATGTTTTATAAAATGTATGCATATTGCCAATAATAACAAAAAATATTTAAAAATTGTAGAAACTTTTTTTTCATTTTGCATTGTTGAATTGCTTTTGAAACATTTGATGGAGCTGAAATTTTTTATTAAAATGCATTTAACTTTTTTTGGAAAAATAAAGGACAAAATATGTTTGCAGTAGACATTAACAAGGTCATAGGTAGATAGTTTTAAAATAAACAAGATTAAGCCAGTAAATCTAGCAAATATTGTTGTGTTACTTTTGACCCACCCGTGTGTTACTTCTGTCCCTGCCTATGGGGTCAAAAATAACAATGTGCAACTTTTGTTTAAAGTGAAGTTACACTAGAGTTGCAGTTGCAGTGGAGAAAGACTCAAAAATTACTCAAATTACTTATTAATACATCATCTGGAATGGCAAAAAAGTGTTCTTGCAGGACTCCCTGAGTTCATCAAGATTCTGTAGATTCATCTTCAATGCCTCCTCCATCTTACCCCAGACATGCTCAATAATGTTCATGTCTGGTGACTAGGCTGGCCAATTCTTGAGCACCTTGACCTTCTTTGCTTTCAGGAACTTTGATGTGAAGGCTGAAGAATGAGGAACGCTATCCTGCTGAACCTGTGGTTTGTAATGTAGTGGGCAGCACAAATGTCTTGATACCTCAGGCTATTGATGTTGCCATGCACTGTAATGTATTCCCAAACCATTATTTGTCCTTCACAAACTTGACTGATTTCTGTGAGAATCTTGGGTCCATGTCAGTTCACGAGTCAATTGTTTGAGGTTTTATTGCTTGTGTTTTTGATTCACAAAAGGAACTGGATCACACAAATCATTTGCTTTCTGAGTCAAACTATTGTTGCGTGATTCATGTAAAAAAATTGCTCGTTTTGTGAACTTAATCAATCAGCTCATAATTGCCGTAACACCATGTTATGTTTGACGTTGATTAAAAAAATGTAATAGAAATAATTAGTTTGAGAGTCAAATCATGTTAATGTTATATTGATAACAGTTCCAATAAGTAATTTGTTTGAGATTTTAATAATTTGCATGTTTTTGATTTACAAAAAGAACTGGATGGTACAAATAGTTTCTTTATGAAGCAAATCACTTAAATGACCTTGATCCACAAAAAAAAACCCTAAAAGGTTTCCTATTGTATTTAAATAATTCTTAAAAATCTAGAGAACTACACATATTAAAAAAGCCTGATTTTGGGAAATCTTGGGAAATGTAGTCCCACTGGGAAAGTTCAGCAGACAGACTGTGTGGCATTTGGCCAATTATTTATATTTGACTATTCAATATAAAACTATTATGACATACAGAAAAAAAACAAAAACCCTAATGTAAAACTAAACTCCTCTGAGTATTTCTGGGGTGTAATTTGGTCATTATGTAGAAGTGTGGACGCATCGTTGCCTTTGTGGGCGCAGAAAGAGAGATTTTCGCCTGAAATCTTCTTCACCATTAACTGCGGTGATAATTTATGGCACTGAATCTGGTGCCAAGAGACCATTTGGTCCTTGTGTCTGTGCCATTTTACTAAGACACACACTGTCACGAGCTAACACACACAGACAAACACACACATACACATGCATTCTTTACTCAATCCCCTATGTGGCTTTTTTTGGACATTTGAAGAACAGGCATTTTAATCACAGTTTATGTGACTAAATTCAAATTAGGATTAAATTATTTCACTGTTTTAAGTGGGAAAATTACAGTTTAATAATATCTGTATTACTCCACACGTCACAATTATTGACATGTATCGTCAACATGCTTAGGCCATTCATTTAAATGGCAATGGCACTTTGGAGGCCTGAAAATGCTAATTTTGTAACTAAAATAATGTCACAGATCAAAATTCTGGATAGATTCAAATGAGTTACACAATAAATAATAACATTTGTGATAAGCATAGGATTTCTGGGTTAGACCTGTGTCTCAACAAATACAATTATACTGTATATATATTTTTATACTAGTATACAAATACATTTCAGGAACTACAAATGAAATACACACATTAGTCTTTTAAATTATTCCTCCGAAAAGTCATTTATTTATGACTATTGCTACTATTACTACTACTGTGATGTGGTCAAGTGTAGGTCCGGGATAGGATAAGAGTATATAGTCCTGCAGCATTAATATGTGCATTATATTAATTCATTAATTCATTAATCAGCTTAAAACTTCCTTCAGCTTAGTCCCGTTATTCATCAGTTTTTTTCAAGGAATGCCTTGCCAGCTGCAAACACCCATACACTCTTACATGCGCGCACACACATACACTACGGCCAGTTTAGTTTATTCAATTCACCTATACCACATGTCTTTGGACTGTGGGGGAAACCGGAGCACCCAGAGGAAACCCACGCCAACACACACAGAACATGCAAACTCCGCACAGAAATGCCAACTGGCCCAGCCGGGACTCGAACCAGCGGCCTTCTTGCTGTGAGGCGACAGTGCTAACCACTGAGTCACCGTGTTGCATCTGCATTATATTTATTAAAATTTTCTTTATAAATGGCCGGCATGTCTGGACAAATTTGCTCACTGGCCTCTGTCCATCATGACTTCCTAACTATCCCCATATCATAATTGGCTTCATCATTCTGTCTCCTCTCCACCAATCAGCTGGTGTGTGGTGTGCGGTCTGGTGCAATACAGCTGCCGTTGTGTCAACCAGGTGGATGCTGCACACTGGTGGTGGATGAGGAGATTCCCCCAATGTGTAAAGAGCTTTGAGTGTCCAGAAAAGCGCTATATAAATGTAAGGAATTATTAATATTATTATTATTATTATTGTCAATAATAAGCATGCAAATTAGCAACTACTTTTGAGAATTGGTCCCCTTATAAAAAAAATGTACATACTATTATTATGGATAAAATATAAATATATATACAAGTCATAAATATTTTTACTGTGCATGATTCTGCATTCTTATGAAAAAAGTAGAACAGATTGACAAAACACATTCATTTTATTTTTTTCAATTGAAAATATGTGCCTGTACTAATACAATTGATGTCGTAATACATTTGATTTGAATTATTATTCTTTAACAGGGGGTAAAATTACATTATTTTTCATAACTTCCTCAAGTTCAACATAACTTGAAGTTGTATTAAAGATGCTTCAAGATGCAGTTAATTGCTTTGAAATATGCATTTTGTATTCGATGTTTGACGTAATCTCAGCCGAAACACAAAGAGAGGGCAGGGCAACGTAGCTCCTCCCCTTTTTATAAAACAGCCAATAGCATTTCGTTGTTATCACAGCTCTGCCAATGACAGTGGTTGAGCTCAAGCGCATCAAATGTGAATTGCCTTAAAGGGGGCGGGGCATGTGAGATACTAGAGAGCATTTGATTGGTCAATATTTGATGAGAAATTGAAGTATGAGATGACTTGAAAAAAAAACGTTGATTCATTTAGGCTGAAGTGACAAACTACAAGCTTTACATGTTTATATCAGTTTTATATCTTCTAAATGCTAATTTTCTCACTGTTTTGGAGCACACTGACTTATAGGTATCCTAAAAACTAACAATACTGATACAAAGATCTAAAAAGCTTTATGTTAATTTCATGGGACCTTTAAGTGTCTGTGCATATTATACAATAACAGTCCTATTTTTGATTTGTTCATTTAAAACAAAAGCTAATTCTGTGCCATATCGCACTAGTAAATTTCATTTTCTTGTCTGAACTTCACAATTCTGTCCTCATTTTTAGCATCTCAGAACTCATAGATCCCGAAAGTACATTCTGATCCATTTAAAATGAGGCTCCCAATTGATCTTCATGCTTAAATGTGCTTTAAGCGTTCAACCTGACGACATTTATCAAAAATAGTCATTAACTTTTTTCCACTCGTCTAGATTTAAACACCGAATACAAATGACTTCACTGTCCAACATTGGGTTTTAATGGCTGCTAAATGTGCCTGTGATTAGCCAACATCTACTTCAGACAAACTTCATGTAATTTGTCCAAATGGGAATAGTTCATACATTTTTAATACTAGGTTTTGAAATTCACATTAACGACCTACTGGATTGATGAGCTCCAGGGCCTCTTGGTGTCACGCTCTCTGCCAACTAGCCGAAAATCAGCTTTAGATGAAACTTAAACGTGACTATTCGTGATCAGATTGAATTTAAAAGTCAAATGTACCTGAAAAAATCCCAACACACGCAAAAACAAAAAGTGCTCGGTGAGTATCTGCTAGCTTAAGTTAAGCTCCTGGGTCAAATGTAAGAGCCGTATAATAACAGAGAGATCAAGTACCCCGAAACCTTCGTACTGAAAACACATTCGCCTCCAGTGCCAGAATACGCGCGCATCATGCCAAGTCTAGAAATAGGGGCGTTCATCTCAGCCAGGACGGGTGCCAAACTGACACCAATCTAATATGCAAATGAGTTGCTGGCTGACGATGTGGTTGCTTCTGTGGGGAGGATCACCTGCACCTCCTCTCGCAGGACATGGTTTTCAAAGGGGTTTATCTCCTTAAACCCTCTAATTAAAATGAGAAATCCCTAAGCCACCAGCACTCGCACGGAGAAAAAAAAAAAAAAGAAAGAAAGATTATTAGGAAAATTCTGTCTCCCACACCATCTGCGACCCAGGACTTTGTGGAGATTTTTTGGGAACGAGATGGATAGAGCGAGCAGGATTGGGACTAGCGTATGACAACACCCTGTTATAGGGGCCTTGCGCCGATAAATCAACATCGCAGCAGCTCTACATTGTTCATTCCTAATTACCGATATTATTAACAAGCAATTCATTCCAGAAACTGTCTCTGAGGCTCTCAGGTGTGAGTTACTGAGTTACCCTTCATTAACAACTATAATCAAACAAGCTCCCTCTGAAACACGCCGGCAGAGATCTCAACATCTGTATGGTGTGTTTAGCATGAGCTCAGAAACTAAATTCCTGCACTTTAATAGCTCGCATCAAGGATCAGGAACGTCTATTTAATGAAATATACTTTATGTTTGTAAAATATCAAGAACAGAACACCTATATTATCTGGACAAAGCTTGTAATTAATTCCCATTGATCTCAAAGCAAGTCATCATGCTGCGAGGGAATTTTTTTTTTCCAGTCACCTGATGTGACTCTGAAGCCACATGAAAATAACATCACGGCAAGGCAGATTGGCTGACGGCACCAGATGAATATGCATGAGTCCTTCTTTCACAACTATCCTGAGCGGAAAATATAAACCATAACAAACAAGCAAGAGAAAACGAATATCACAATAGCATCATGAAATGCTTGCAGCATTTATATTTGAGTTATTTTGATAGTACATTTTGTATGTATAAAGTACTTAGTCAGAATATAAACGGATTGGATGGATTTATGACAATGGCTGTCGATGGTGAAAGATGATTCTTGCTGCCAGATGGTGTAGTTTTTTTTGTTTGTAGAAAAAGGCGGCATCCTAATATTGCACACTTATTGTAGCTGAAAAACTGTGTGTGATAAAATAATTATGTCTAAAATCAAAAGGTACGTTTTTCTTCTGGTTGCAAAGCAATTATTCTCTCAAAACAAGTACACATTCAAGAGTGTATGCAATTTCGGATGAAGGAAAGGTGTCAAAACTGAACCAGACCATTATTTTTAAGTCAGAAATGAAACGGAGGAAATAAAACAACATAAAAATATATATAGTGCTCAGCATATATAAGTACACCCCCTATAAATCTCTCATTTAACCTAATATTTTCTATAGGATGCTTTACAATATTATATTCGTGCATCTACATTAGTTTAGTCAGTACTAAAGCCAAATCTGGAGCTAATCTAACAAAATAACTTACGATAATGGTTCATAAATTAGTAGCCCAAATTTATATGTTAGGGAAAAATATTAAAGACAATTTTTAAAAAAAGCAAAAATCAAGAGAAACTAAAAATATATACAATTTAGCTGAAATTTTGTAGTTTGTAATTGTTTTGCAATATTTTGCATGAATTTAAATGTTTTATAATTCTATTTCTAAAGATGTTCTGTGACTAAAATATTATTTTAATAAATATATATGTTTAATAAATCTGTTTTGTTCAAATGCACTAATATATATTACCCATATTCACTGAGAAATGGATACAAATATTCATTTTCAAAATGGGGTGTACTCATATATGCTGAGCACTGTACATGTGATGACAAGTGTAAGATAATGGGATTAAAATGTGTCATTACTTTTGAAGAGAAAAGGCGCATACACTGGATGAGAATGAATGTCTCTAGCACAAGTCTATGCTAAAGCAGTGTTTCTCAACCATGTTCCTGAAGGACCACCAACACTGCATGTTTTCAAACATAGGCTCATTCTGAAAACATAGCCCTATGCATTTCTGGAGATTGCGAATTATGTAGCCAGAGGAACGTATGACTGCATTTCATCTTTAAAATGTAAGCTACGAGGCGGTATGACACTGTTTCTTTTTTGCATGTACCAGCTGACTGCTTACCTCTGTGTGAACGGCTTTTCCGCTGTTACCAGTTTGTTCAGTGCCTCACTATGTACATCAGAGGATTTGAGATGTAGAGAGGAGTTGACCATGACGACAGGGTTTGAGTCCAGTGAAGAACGGTGCTAGAAAACAGGTAAGACAAAAACAAAAGCCAAAACATATATAATAAACAAGTAAATAACAGGGTGAGAATGTGGTAAAATCTGAAAACGTAGTAAAAATCAGGCTGCCGCGGGGGCTTTTCTTTTTCTGGATTGCTTTTGAAAACACTGTCGGTTAGGTTTAGAAAAGTGGGTGGTCACTGGTCAATCTGTGCTTTTGAAAATACTATCGGTTGGGTTTAGGGAAGGGGGTCGGTGGGGGGATTGGTCAGTCAGTCAGTCGATCGACAGCGGCCTCTGGTAGATTTACATGAGAACAGCAGGTGCGGATGGCACTCTCAAAAGAAATTTGAGATCTCATACAGCATACACAGCGCCCTCTGGTGGATTCAAAAACTGCAAAAAATGTACTGTATTTGGCGCTCTCTAGAAATGTAAATACACAATCAGAATGAGCCTGGGTTGCATGTTTTGGATGTGTCCTTTGTATGTCACACCCATTACAGGTCTTTCAGTCTTTGCTAATGAGCTGATGATCTGAATCAGGTGAATTTGGTTAATGAGACATGGAAAATGTACAAAGCTGGTGGTCCTCCAGGAACGTGGTTGAGAAACACTGTGCTAAAGTATACTTTGGTATAACTGTGTGCATTCACCAACTTAACCTAATCCTAACCTACTTATTTGTAACATAGGCTGTCGAATAGCCACACTTGCCATAGACGATAAACATTATTTGAAAGGAGTAGGTTAATTTCTGAGTTCAGGGTGTTAATTCAAACAAACGCAAATGTATTCATTTATTCATTTTCCTTCAGCTTAGTCTCTATTTCAAAGGTCGCCACACTGTAATGAGCCACCAGCTATTCCAGCATGTTTTACGCAACAGATGCCCCTCCAGCCACAACCCACTGGGAAACACCCATACACACTCATACACTATGGCCAATTTAGTTTATTCAATTCACCTATAGCACATGTCTTTGGACTGTGGGGGAAATCGGAGCATCCAGGGGAAACCCACGCCAACACAGGGAGAACAATCAAACTACACACAGAAATGCCAACTGGCCCAGCTGGGACTCGAACCTGTGGCCTTTTTGCTGTGAGGCGACAGTGCTAACTACTGAGCCACCGTGCCACCCCAGCTACTTATTCATAGAACTTAAAACTTTATTGAAAATTAAAAAACCATGTTCGACTAATAAAAAGCTGTTCAGTTTTTGTCAGTGTAAAGCCAAAGTTATTTAGTTCAGTCATCTATAATAGATTACATAGCTTGAGGCCACAACAAAATTAACCTTGAACAAAAAATTTTACAAACAAAATGGAAACACGATAGTATCCATAATGAACAGTTTGCACTACACAGAACATGGTAAAAATGCCAATTTCTAAAGTAGTTACCAACTCAGGCCTGTTTTTCAACAGCTAAGCCAAATAAAAAACGTTTTTGCACAGCTAAGCCAAGATTTTAAAAGACATTGTTTACACAGTTTTACCCTAGTAGCCTCTTTGATGTGAGTACAAAGGCAAAAAACATAGTGCCAATTAAACATGAATAGCTACCAATGGTTATGACTAATGGCTACATAAGCTTTCAACACTTCTAAACCAAATCAAACCAACATATCAAAAGCACTTCTAAATAAAAGCTGCTTACCTGCTCATTTTTTCAGTTGTACAACTATATTTTGTTATAGAGTTTTAATGTCGGAAGTAACATTTGCAGCAATAAAGCCACTTTATTCATCCGCGTAGAATAGCGAAGCCTAAGCACAGCCCAAGTATAAAATAGTGTTCCTCCGCTGGAAACTTCTGTTTCACGCTGTAACCGCTAGAGAGCCAATATCCACATGAAGTGGTACAAGAAACAATAACTTTATTTATTTATCCTTTAACTTAAATTTCGACACATCCATTTAACATCCACATCCACTTAAATAAGACACATCCATTACTTTCTTAATAATGACACATAATCGTTTATAAACAGTTCGACCTATGTTGATCATTCAGCTTTACTCGGTCTCCTGGACAGACTGTGTTTGTATTTAGTGCTAATATTTCTGACTCATCCTTCAGTGGCAGGATGTGGATGGGAACAGAAGGGTTTACATCAGAACACAGAATAGAGCATCACATGAACAACAGCTATGAGTAGGTAAACGTGAACGTGGTAAGTTACCACGCACTATCCATCCACACGCATACTGTACAAACCAAACATACGCCCACAAACTCGCATGTACACTCACATACACCCACCCACATGCATCTGTACAATATGCTCTTCAATACAACCAACACACCGTATTTATTTCAGCTATTCAAATGAGATGTATACAATTCATAGACTACAGAGCATTGGTAGTCTATAGTTTTGATGTTCACTAACAATGGACAGTAGATATGGATAGGCTCTATAACTAGCTGCAATGTTGTATATTTAGGCTAGCCTAGAAGCGTTCACCCTTGTTGTTGTTTTTAATATTTTTTATTGAAGACAAAGATTTTCCATTTTACAAAAGTCGTCCACATATTACATATGCAAAGAAATATAGAAACTAAATCAATTACAAATAAACTCACCCACATCACAAGCCATCCCTCAAAAGACATGTTATCAAAAACCTGTTTAAACTGCAGAGTATGCTGAAAAAGGAATATTAAAGCCTTACATGCAAATGATACATTAGCCCACAGGGATCTTGTCAATGTAACAGGTAAAAGATGCCAGATTTTGTCAAATTGCTCAAGTTTTATTTTTAAACAGTACCTAATTCGCTCCAAACGTAATTTCTCCAAGCCACAGTTTACATGCATGAGACTCCTTTTTATAAAACTTAGGTTATTTTAATGCTATGTATATCAATAGGCTATAATAGTCATTTTTTCACTCATTTTTATAATTAATAGGCTTCTGTGATCTACTTGTTGGCCAAAACAATTGTTAAATGCTGCATTTTTATTTTTATTATTGTTTAAACCAGGGCTGCCCAAACTCAGTCCTGGAGTTTAGTCCTGCAGTTTAGCTCCAATTTGACTTGTAAAGACCTGTCTGGAAGTTTCTACAATCAAAAAAATTTTTTTTTTCTTATTGACAATAAACTAACACAACACAATTCTTGAGATTTCATTGGGACAACTTAATTTTTTATGTTCAATCCACATAAATGTGTTAAAAGTGTTAGTTTAACTTAATCAATTTGTGTTGGGACAACAGGAATGAATTGTGTGGAACCCTGCATTTTTTACATATATATGTAAAAAATGTATTACATATATATATTTTTTTTACATACAATGTAGTATACCTATATAGAGTTTGATTAGGTGGTCCAGGTGTGTTTAATTGTGTTTGAAGCAAAATTCTGCAGGACACTGGCCCTTCAGGACAGAGTTTGGGCACCCCTAATTTAAAAAATGAATTTCTGCTAATAAAACTAACGTTAAATAATCCTAAACCTAAATGCATTTGTTCTGAAACCATGTTTTTAACATTTAAATGGCTCAGTTCCTTATAGAGTCTATGATATTGATAGTATTAGATGCAAAGATGCAAAGAAAGTGTGGCCTAGGCTCCCTAACTGTAACTTTGTGGTCTGTCACTTTAAAAGAAAGTTTAATTTAATTCATTCATTGATTTTCTTTTTCGGCTTAGTCCCTTTATTAATCAGGGGTTGCCACAGCGGAATGAACCACCGAAAGTTCCATTTATTTGAATAAAATATTTTAATCAACTTAAATAACTTGTTGGCTGGAATTAAATGGATAGTTCACCCAAAAATGGAAATTTACTTATTATTTACTCACCCTTGAGTGGTTCCAAATCTTTCTTCTGTTGAACAAAAGAGGATATTTTGATGAAAGCTGAAAATTGGTAACCACTGACATCCATAGTAGAAGAAAACATAAGTCAAAGGTAAAGCTTTTTAGTTTTCTTCAATATTTTTGCTTTTATTTTCAACAAAATAAAGAAAGTCAAAAAGGTTTGGAACAAGTGAACACTCAAAAAATGACTTTTGCTGCTTGTTCAAACTACTAATTTAAAATGGAGTTGAGAAAACACAAATCTTAAGGGTTTTTCCGTTCAATCCACTTAAATTGTAAAAACTATTAAGTTAACCTAATCGATTAGTGTTGTGATAACATGAAGAAATTGTGTAGAACCCTGCATTTTTTTACAGTGAATGATTTCTAAAAGTAAATGATGACAGAATGTTCTGTTGGGTAAACCCTTTAAGACCTAAATGCGTATGTGTGCCCACGCATTAAATTTACTTAAATATAAATAACGATCAACAACAAACGTATAAGAAAGCCGCGAGGTGAGAACTTTTCACCGGCCTCACGGAGAAGTGTGCCGCTGCTGCTCATTTTTCAGCTGTTCGCTCCTGACAGATTTGACACTGGGGTAGCATATGTTCTGCCTCTCTCCTAGTTGTGTGAAATATCGCCACTGTGGGGTTTTTCTGACACCTCAACATCCCCAAAGCAAATCAAAAATCTCTTCGCACTCATCGGTAAACGTGCAGGTTGATTTTTCGCATCTGTCAAAAGCATTAGGTGTTTTAGGACGACGTGATGACTAATTAAACATTGCCGCAAAATCTTTCGTTGAAAGCGTGAAAGGGAACCAATTACTGTTGGCTATAGAAGGGAGGAAATACTTAGGCTAAGCTTTTTTTGGTATTAATGTGTTGTGTCAAAACTGTCAGTGATTATGAAGCTAACCTAAAATCTGTGCTGTGTGTGTTACTTTGTTTGGTCAGATTTAATTCAATATGACATTAAAAGTTGGGAATCGAACTCGTAACCTGTATGTACTGCAAGCAAAAACAAAACCACGTGCTGAAAGGGACAGTTCACTAAAAATAAATAATTAAATAAATAAATAAATAAAATCTATTTACTATTTACTTACCATCAAGTAGTTGCAAACCTGTGAGTTTCTTTTTTTTTCAATTGAACAGAAAAGAAGATACTTTAAGGGAATGCTAAAAACCATAACCATCGACTTCCAAAGGAAAACAAATATTGGAAGTTAATGGTTACATCTTTCTTTAAAGTATCTCATTTTACAGAAGAGCGCTAGTCAAACAGGTTCACTTAAAAATGAGGTTTGTACAAACTATTTAAAATAAGCTGAAATAACACAATTCTTGAGTTTTTTTATGTTTAATCTACTTAAATTTGTAAAAACTAATAAGTTAACTTATTTTTTTTCATGTTGCCCCAACACAAATCGATTGTGTGGACTGTGGATTGTGTATAGTAAATGATAAGTAGAGCCTCAGGACAGAATGTTCAGTCTTGGGTCAGCTATCCCTTTAAGTATTGAAAAATATGACTTTTATGTATTTTTAACCCAGTTTCTATTATAACCTACGTGTTACAAATGCTGTCACGCCGTTTCCCTGGGATGACAATACACATTCGCGGGGGGATAGCAGCAGATTTCGGGATCCTGATCCGCAGTCTGTCGCTGTTTGGCCCGAGTCCAGCTCACTGCTGAACTCGGAGACACGAGAGACTCAAACCCAGACAACCTTTACTCCCCTGAACCCAGTCCTGAATAACATCTCAAGAACATCTCATTTTACAATTAACCTTGGCCAATGTGTCGCACATAGGCCTGTAAACTAATGCACGAGAAGGTTTTGGTGTTTTCAGGAATTCCTTTGTCCCTAAATGTAATCTCTTTTCTGAACCTCAGATGTTTTATGAACTGTATTGCTTTTTTATATAAATGTTAAAATGCAAATGTATAGTTTTCCCAAAATATTTTAATCGAATAACTTTATATTTTACATTTTAAACAGATGTTTTGTTTATTTATTATTAGTGCATTTACAAAATTGCTAAATGCGTGCTTTCGTCTTTTCTGCGTCACAAACTAAGGTTTACTGTAGATATTTATTAATCTAAAATGCGTATATTTTGTTTTATTAATTTAAAATGCTTATATATTTTTATTAATTGACTTACATGTCTGTCATGTATTTAATTTAAAACAGAGAGTGTATTGAATTAAACTTTATTTTACTGTACAAAACAGCTTGACAGTGTACAAAGACCAGTTTCAGTGCATTCAATAATTTGTGCACAGAAAAAAATCCGTTTGGTGTGAAAAATCAGAATGCATGAATTCACCACTTCAGACATCCATGATGACATTGCATAAATGATGCTGACAAATATATTAAGGCAGGTTTTCCCGTGACATGAGTTTACTAGACACCACGCAGACCTTTCCATTAAAGATTTTACATGCTTCAAATGCATTTGCTTACAGTGATAGTTCCGAGATTGTACGCAATGTCACCAATATATCGACGACGTTATACTTGAGAAAAGACGGAACTGTCAAACAATCTGTTGCATAATTACATCATCATTATAGTGTTGTGATCTTACTCTCTGAAAAATACGCGCAGACACAGGTGAGTTATTTGAAATATTTGGAAATGAAAAGGATACAGAAAACTCGATTGTCCACATTTATAAAGTTACACAGATATAAATAAATAAAAAACAAAATGTTAATATACCATAATTATTTCGTTTTTCAGAATTACATCCATATATATTTTTAAGCATATCTTCTTCGCCAGAAAAAATAATTGATTCAATCATTGACTCTTCGCCTTTTCTTTAAGCATTACTTTAAATAGTATTATTAATATTAATAGCCGCTTGTTTTTTATGATTATTATTATTAACAACAACAACAACAACAACTACAATAATAATAATAATAATAAAAGGCAATGGTTGAATCAATTTATTTGCCACCATATAGCCCAAACAGTGCCGTGTAAAACATCACAAAACTTTCACAACTAAGAATAAAAATGTAATAAAATATAAATAAATAAAATCCATGTTCTCATGTTAGTCTTTACATAAACGAATAAACGCAGTTTTTAATATAAAAATTATGATATTTTTAGTCTTTTAAACAGCAATAATTTGAAATTTCTGCGAACATTGTTTAGACAAATTATGCGGATAAATAAAAGGCCAGATCGAGAATTATAGATTTGTGTATTGCATAGCACCCTATTATTGCTTTCCTATTTTCCTAAAATTTTATCGCAAATATTTGAACGACTTTTAGTCAAATAGTTCTTATTTACAGACTGTGTATGTAAGATCAATAAATGCTCACTACATAAATAAACAAAAAAATCATAAATCACACTAATTCTAAGGGGGATAGTTTTTTTCCATAAGAACACGCGAATAATTTTAAGTTCAATAAAAAACATTTCGTTTAGAAACACCGTAAGCACATTTTCCATTTAATTAAAATGATAAATAATAAAACATCCGATGGCCCAAACCCAGAATCAGAGACGGGCGCTTTTTAAAATAAATAATACATGTGCGATTGAACGTCCTGTATTTTCACTCACATACGACTTTCTCTCTCATCTCATTAATTATGAAAAGTGTTTAATTCGTCTTGCACGGGGTAAAACTGGCCGCGGAGGTGAATGTCATATGGGAAATGGAGATCCGACGAGCCCCGCGCGCTCTGGCCGATGGAGGCGCGCGGCGGAACCGCACAGTAGCGCGTGCCGTAGTGGCAGCTCTTGCCGTACTCAACTGGCTCTTCGTGCTTAAGCGAAAAGATCCCGTTAAAGTTTACAGGGGGACTTAAGGGACCCTCAAACTGAGGGCTTCCGCATTCCGGCGACACGCTTTCGTAGAAAGACTCGTAGGAGCTGCAGTAGTTGAACGACCTGAAGGGTTTGACGGCATCAACGGAGGGTCCAGAAGGCGTCACCACACTGGGACTGTGGTAGGTCGAGTACACCGAATCGTAAGGTGACCTACCGGAGAAAGACGCCTCACCACTGATCTGATCCGGGATGAAGTTCCTTGCATTCAGCTGCAGGCATCCAGCCACTAGATTTGTGGTGGGCTGAGAAAGCCCTTTGCACAGGGTCTGAACAAAGGTCAAGAGGTCAGGCCTCTTTCCAGTGCTCAGGATCTCAGAGAGCGCCCAGATGTAGTTTTTGGCCAGCCGCAGGGTTTCGATTTTGGATAGTTTCTGAGTTTTGGAGTAGCACGGTACCACCTTGCGCAGGCTGTCCAAGGCATTGTTCAGACCATGCATGCGGTTTCTCTCTCTCGCATTGGCCTCCATGCGTCGCACCTTGACCCGGTCCACCCGAGCTTTGGTCATTTTCTTTTTCCGAGGCCCTCTCCTCCGAGGCAGACCGTTCTCGTCTTGTCCGTCCTCCCGTTCATCTTCGTCCTTCTCCGAATCATCATCGTCCATCACATGGGACAGAGTCTCCTCCTTCTCAAAGGGCTCTTGTTTATTGCCCTTCAAGTCTCCCACGCAGTCCCTTGGAAAGTTTGCCCCGAATTGAGTGTCCATTATGACAGGATCCTCAAAGGGAAGAGTCAGCATTGTGCTCTTACTGAGGAGAAGATAAAAGATCTTCTGAATCAACCATTTACCAGGTGCTCAGCAAACACAATGATGCACTAAAATATAAATACAGAGATTCTGGTCAAATCTAGTTGCAACAAAAAAACAACCAAACAGTGCAGCTGAAATTAAATCAATAAACTTGTTTACAGTCCATCTGATGTGCATTTACAATTTCATGCATCCAACTGTCCCGCTTACCTGGATTATAATGGTGTCAGATGACAGTTTTCATATTTCCTATTTTGAACTTTTTTTTTCCGGCGTGGTGTTTTAGCAGGTGAACAGCTCGTGCGGTTTTCTCACCTCCCCACTGTTCTCCTTGTCTCGCGCTAAGAGAAATGACACTGATGCCAACTGCCAGAGCTGGTACCCATGCCATCTGCCGCTGACGTCACGTGGCATGGGCTGGTCACATGACTGGCTCTCAGGGGACCTGTATTCCTCCCCTGATCATCTGGCGTGTGCCTCGAGCTGCGTACCACTGCAAAACCACAAAGCAGCCTCAATAATGCTCCAAGCACCAGCATCCACCATTACAACCTTTGCCATGGACAAACAGGAATGCTGTGATGAGGTTGGAGAATGACATTTCTACATCTTAGAAATTAAGATTCCATTTTTATGCATATAAGCGTAGAAATAAAGATGAGAATGGGTTGAGATTTGTGTCAGGTGTATTGCTGCTGAATGACAGGCAGAAGTGGATGATTGATGGCTCTTGTTTGTCTGGTCAGTCTCTTCAAGGGCGTTTGCCAAACGACTGATCCGACTGTCTGTCATCGTAAAGGCCAATTTCTGCTGTGATGTTCACCTGATTATAATGGAAACATGACGCTTTGACCAAATTCATTAAGTCGCAGATAGATTCACTGTCTGCATGGCGCTGAATAAACATGGGTTTTGAGTTTTTTGTTTCTTCTGCATATGAAAGTAAATCATGTTTTTTTTTGTTTACGCTCTCTCT
>CAIGQZ010032287.1:9227409-9257442 GCA_903798205.1 Danio tinwini
CACACACACACACACACACACACACCATTACTCTCCACCTCCCTCACAAACAAACATTCACACTCAAGAAGTATTCGACTGGATCTAACAAAAACATCTTCACATTTCACTTCAAGAAGTCCATTAGAAGAATAATTACATATTTTTGGGATTATTGAGATATTTCGCTATATCTCATATGAAATATGTTTAGGAAGTGGATTCTCATTATCCTCATTGTTATTTTTATTACTGTAATACATTTACATTTATTCATTTTGTGGACTTTTAACCAATCCCTACAAATGAGCATAAAAGACGCACTTCAAATCATACACATGCCAAGTCTGAGTTAATTTAGCTGTGTTTTTTTTTTTTTTTTTTGCACAATTTTATAACATGGTAATTCATTATTCATTCATTTGTTTTCCTTCGGCTTAGTCCCTTTATTTATCAGGGACCACCTGAGCGAAATGAATCACCAACTTATCCAGCATATTTTTTACACAGCGGATGCCCTTCCAGCTGCAACCCAGTACTGGAGAACATCTACACTCATACACTACGGCCAATTTAGTTTATTCAATTCACCTATAGTGCATGTGTTTAGATTGTGGGGGAAACAGGAGCACCCGGAGGAAACCCGCACAAACATGGGGAGAACATGCAAACTCCACACAGAGATGCCAACTGGCCCAGCCGGGACTTGAACCAGCAACCATCTTGCTGTGAGGTGACCACTGAGCAACCGTGTTGCCGCTAATTTATTATCTTTATTTAAATCAACGTAATACTACTAATTTGTTTTTGCATAAATAATTAATAAAATATGTTGTAAAAATGTTCAGCATTTATAAATTATATTTTTAAATGATTTTCCCTTTTTTTTATAATTTTTTTTATTGTTTTTCACCTTTAGGAGATAGGACAGTGGAGACAAGAACATACAGGAAGCAGAAAGAGAGGGGAAAGATTGAATCGAACAAACTACTGGTGCCGACTTGGTTTTCCATTTGAATATACAGTGCTCAGCATGATGAGTACAGCCCATTTTAAAATGAACATTTTTATCCATTTCTCAGTGAATATAGGTCATGTATTTTGGTGCATTTAAACAGATTTATTAAACAGATATATTTTTATTTAAATAATATTTTAGTCACCAAACATATTTAGAAATTGAAAGATAATACAAATAAAATTAAGAAAAATATTGCAAAAATTAATTACAAACTACAATTTTTTTTATTACAAACTAATTTATGCTTCTTTGGATTTTTCCTTCATTATTAATTTGTATTTAATATTTTTCTGTAACATAAATTTGGGTGTACTAGTTTTTGGACAGTTATTGTAAGTTATTTTATTAGATAAGCTCCAGATTTGGCTTCAGCACACTCAGGAATAAAGGTATGCAAGCTGTTAATGGGGTGGTACCTTTTTTTAAAAGGTACATATTTGTACCAGAAGAGTACATATTGGTACCTCAAAAGTATATATTATTACCTAAAAATTTTAAGAGGAACACTTTTGTACTTTTTAGGTACTAATATGTGCCCTTGAGATGGTTAATATGGACCTTTTAGCTACAAATTTGTACCTTTCGAAAAGGTACCACCCTATTGACAGATCGCGTACCTTTATTTCTGACAGTGTACTGACTAATCTAATGTATATGCAGAAATATAATATTGTACAGCTTCCTATTAAAAATATAAATTTAGAAGAGAGATTTGTGAGGGCTGTACTTATATATGCTGAGCACTGTATTTTGAAATGTCATTTATTTAACTCAAAGCTGAATTTTCAGCAGCCATTGCAGTTTGCAATTTTTTTTAGGATACTGACTTTTGCATTATGCTACTGAGAATCGAGGGATAATTATTTGAAACAACTTGATTACACAGAAATGTCAAGAAAAGAGATTTTGCTAAGAAGAACTGAAATATTTCACTGTAAAACAACTTTTTGTTAACTTTTGTGTGCATAATTGTCAAAATTAAATAGATTTCTACATGTAAAATAGAAGTTGCTGCTGCCTTTAAAGTCCTTGTGAGATCAACATTTTACAATGCTTATTTTGCCAGTGTACACTGTTATTATTTAGGTCAACAATTATGTGCAAGTTATTCATTCATTTTCCTTTAGTCTAGTCCCTTATTTATCAGAGGGTCGCCAAAGTGGAATGAACCGCCGACTATTCCAGCATATGTTTTACGCAGCAGATGCCCCTCCAGCTGCAACCCAGTACTGGGAAACACCCATACACTCTCACATTCCCACACACACTCATACACTATGGCCAATTTTTAGATTATTAAATTCACCTATAGCGCATGTCTTTGGACTGTGGGGGAAACCGGAGCACCCGGAGGAAACCCACACGAACAAGTGGAGAACATGCAAACTCCACACAGAAATGCCAGGACTTAAACCAGTGACCTTCTTGCTGTGAGGTGACAGTGCTAACCACTGAACCAACAAGTTAATCCATTCATTAATTTTCTTTTCGGCTTAGTTCCTTTATTAATCTGGGGCCGTCACAGCGGAATGAACCGCCAACTTATGCAGCATATGTTTTATGCAGCGAATGCCCTTCCAGCTGCAACCCATCTCTGGGAAACACAAGTTAATGCACTGAAGAAAAAATATATTTTGGTAATCAAATCTGTTCATTTGCTTCTGCAAAGTCTCAGCGACTTCTGGTTCAGGCAGACTTCAAATCACCTGTACAAGCCATTTCAACTTATTAAACTGACCTAAAACACAAAGTTAAAACATAATAGTTGCAACTTACCATTTAGTGGAAATTTTCATTATTCAAAAAAAATATGGGTTAATTTCTGGGTCGACCTAAACACATTCTTGACAGGTTTATTTCCAAATTCCCCCATGCACACACAGGCTTTGGATCACAGGTCTGGCCATGTCTGGCATCTGGCGGTTTCTTGCAGCAGTAATTGTCCAGAGCTTTGGCTCCTCCCACATTTAGATCCAACATTCATGCATTCCATTATCAGTGAAAGCTCCTGCTGCTATTGAACCTGTGCCTGGCCTGCTCACTCTCTCCCTCACACACACATGGATAATTCAAATCAGGGGCTCTTTAAATGCTCCCCAAGTGCATTTATCCCTCTCAGAAGGACGCCACAATAGCTCACAGCACCTTCCTGTTGCGGTGATTAATTGTCTCTTTAAACACTTTGCAGGTGTAGTATGTAGAATTGACACCTAATGCTTGACCTAGGTATTGCAGTCTAAATTCAAAATATGGAAGAGGTTTTTGTTTTACCCAGCTGCGACTCTACGCACACGCAGGTTGCCAGATTGATGATAAAAACAGAAGCCTGATGATCAAGCCTTATGCTGTGTTCACACTAGACATGGCACGTGAATAAATCATAAATAGACGCGTGAACATTTTGAGTTTACTCACTTTATCCGCGTGCCAAATTCACTTCACAACAGACGCGGATTCGCATCATGGGCAGGGCTTCTGTCTGCCCAGTGACTCTAGCTTCATAGAGTGGGGGAACTATGATGTCAATTTGTATGCAAAAACCCGGAAGCGAGTTAGCATTTTAGAGGTTCCAGTTCCCTCGTCCCAAAGTCAATGGGTTTTTTCAATGGGATTTCAGTTAAATCGCTTAAATAAGGTCCGTGGCTAACACAAACTTAAGATACTTTCACGTTTTATTCTACGACATAAAACACATCAGTTACATCAAACTCTTGATTTTTTAAATCGGTTATGCTTCTTTAAACAGACGGTTGCTATCAAGTCGCTAATCGGGACTACAGGCAGTGTAGGAGACATTATACGTCATCGAGCTGAAATGATCTGGAGCGCAGCTCGCTTGCAATGGGCATTTGGATTTGTCTGTTATTAAAGTATTTTCATGAGTAGTTTTTTTATAGTTTGTAGTATTTTTCTAATTGGGAATTTATATTGTGTGTAGATAATGCCTTCACTTGTAAAGAATGTCAAGACAGATTCATTTGTTGATCATTTATTTTGATTAAACGATATTATGAAGATACTGCTAACCAGTGCAGTCTGTCTCTTTCCTGCTCTCAGTTATGCTAACCTGTGAATAAATGTGTAAAAATACATACTTGTTAACTGTCAATTTGACGTGATCAATAGATTTCTCGTCCTTTTTTTTCTTCATCTGAACAGGTTTAACTCTGTCATAACTGCAATATTTACACTCCTTAAAATGTACAGCATATGTGACTGTATGGGCTGCTTTTCGATGTACTCTGTGACAAAAAAGAATATTGAATGTTGTTCTGTGTCCATGATGGAACTTGCAGGCATATAACATTAGACTTGTCCCTCACGCCTCATCGCCTCATTTCTGTCATCTGTTACTAAGGTAAGCGGGCCGGATGCACACGAGCAATACACTTTTTCTTTTGATAATACTATGTAGGCACATTTATACATACAGTTTTAAAACTTTTACAACAACCGTAAAGCAAAACAAAATGTATTTTCTCCGTAAAAACTATCCAAAAGGTACATAGGTCTATGTGCTTTTGCGTATTTATTTGTTTATAATATTATAGCGTGGATTATAAACTGAGATAGTAAATCTTTTTCATGGATCATATTTCTAAAAATAAGCTTGAAGAGTTGTCTGTAGCAGGGTGGTGCTGACGTCACAGGCGAGTGCCTCGAAGACTGTAGTCCGTTAATAGCCTAATGTTAGCTTTTCAGTTCTTGCGTTTGCATTTAAGATCCAAAAGTGCTAAAAGTTGTATTTTCGTGCGAGGATTATCCGGATGGACAAAACGTGTAAGTGTATTGAACAGTGTTTGAACACAGAGCTTATTATTTGCAATCTTCGAAAAGCCTATGGGAAAATCCTATAGAGATTTTATCGAGGGAACTAGTTTTATGCTAGCAGCCAATTAGCCTACAAGGTGACGTCATAGTTCCTCCACTCTATTGCTAAATGGCTAACATGGATTTTATTGTATTTATTTTATTTTGTTTTGTCATTGTTTTCCTAATTTATTGTCCTTTACTGCACCCCTTGAGATGTACCATTTTATTTTCAAGGAGGTCCCACAAATTAAAGGAAAACTCTTATGCTGTGTTTACACCAGATGCAGAACGCACAAATAAAACACTCTATTCGCATGTAAATAGACGCTCTAACATTTTGAGTTTACTTCACTAGTCAAATTCACTTCACAATAGATGCAGATTCACGTCATGGGCAGGGCTTCTGTCTGCCTGGTGACTAACTTCATTGCTAAATGGCTAGCATGGATTTTATTGCGAGATTAGCTGTGTTTATGTGCTTTAGGAAGGCTGAAACACAGTGTAGATTCGTTCAGCGCTGTGTCTTGAGTCCACTAGATCCTTTCAGAGCTCTGTGAGTTCATCAACTCCTCTAAAAACTATACCTGGATGATGGAGGCTTTCAGCGGTGCTTCAGACTGAGCAGTGCCCAGTTTGAGGAGCTATTGTTCAGTGTCAGCAGGAGGATTTCCCCTTGGGATACCAACAACAGGCGCTACATCATAATCACACCCCTATGAGAGCAAGCTCATGATTGGTTAACATAGTTCAGGTTTTTCAACTCGAGCGGTTTGCGAGATACATGCAAAATGCTAAACTCGCGCCGCTTCATTCGCCCAAATTACGTCATTCGCATCACCTCATTTGCGCGAATCGCACCAAAGGATGTTTATTTGCATCTTTGCATTGACTTAACATGTAAATCACTCGCTCTTAACACTTCATCAGCATCTGGTGTGAACGCAGCATTACACTGCTAGACAGCTAACGTTTATGTTTTGTAATATTTATATTATTTGCTTTTATCATTTGCCACCTTATATGTACTTTTATAACCCTGAATCTATATCTCATTTCAGAGTCTGCTACTGTCCTCCAAAGGTCGCATTTTTGGCTGTGTCTACATACATTAAGGCAGCCTGGGTGCTGAAGTGAAGTTTATTTTTAAACTAATTTCGAGAGGATCACATGCTTATGATTGCTTGCAGCCGGCCCCGCATTATTCAATTCATGATTCACCAATCAGACGATTCCTAAGCCACTATAAATACCCTAGGTTCCAAATCACAGTCATCTTCGTTTTGAAGAATCCCCCCTTCCACCCCTACTTTTCCTCCTTTCCTAGATGGGTGGCACGGTGGCCCAGTGGTTAGCACTGTTGCCTCACAGCAAGAATTTCACTGGTTCCAGTCCTTACCAAGCCAGCCAACGTTTCTGTGTGGAGTTTACATGTTCTCCCCGTGCTCACGTGAGTTTCCCCCGGGTTCCCCGGTTTCCCCCCACCGTCCGAAAACATGCAACTTAAGTTAATTGACTAATCTAAATTGGCAGCATAGACATGCACCTAGTAAGAAGTTATATCTTATAAGCAATCACTATCTGTTCATTAGCTACTACAGCAGGGGAGTTCTCGAGATCTACCTGAGCTCAAACTCCCCTCTCGCCTTGCAAACGGGAGGGAGCCCTGAGCTCGAGAATCTTATGAGCTCAGGGCTCTCTCCCGGGACAGCATGCCAAACAAGCTTTAATCAATCATCAGCTAAGTGTGAACTCTTGAAATATAATGGAGTAAACTGGCAGTGGGTGAGTTATAGAAACCAAAACAAAGACACAATCCTGACACGAAACACACATTTTCAAAGAATAACTAATAATAATAATAATTCCTTACATTTATATAGCACTTTTTTGGACACTAAAAGCGCTTTACACATTGGAGGGATCTCCTCGTCCACCACCAATGTGCAGCATCCACCTGGATGACACGACGACAGCCATGTTGCGCCAGACAGCACACCATACACCAGTTGAATGGTGGAGAGGAGACAGAGTGATGAAGTCAATTATGATATGGAGATGGTTAGGTGGCCATGATGGACAGAGGCCAGTGGGCAAATTTGGCCAGGATGCTGGGGTTAAACCCCTACTCTTTTTCGAAGGAGAATCGGGACCTCGGTTTAACGTCTCATCCGAAAGACGGCGCTCACTGATCAGTATAAAAGCAATATACTGGAGCGTTAGGACCCACACATACCACAGGTTGAACAGCCCCTGCTGGCCTCACTAACACCACTTCTGGCAGCAACCTAGCTGTCCCATGTAGTCTCCCATCCAGGCGCATCCCTGCTTAGCTTCAGTGGGTGACAATGTGAGAGTTGTATAGAGCTAGCTGCCAGCAACTGACTTTAGCATTGTTTTTTTAGATAATCAGGTATGTTCACTTAGCATGTTTCTTAAATATATCTAAACATATTATGGTATTGTTCTGCTTTAGAAGAGTCACAGCACCTTTAACACGATGATCAAAGATTTTACTAGTCATGTTAGCAGTAAGTTAGTCAATTTTCCGATGGGACGGCCAGGTTGATCTGCATTTATCAGCACAATAAATACACAACCAACCCAGCATGCAGATGCAGTTTGCTGACAGTAACGGCTCAGTCATGCATGATTGGCGTGTACCCTTGGATGTTTGTGTTTAGAAACACACAGATACACACACAGACACACGGTCCCCTTCTGTCCCCCTCCAAAAATGCCTCAGCTGGTGACGAGCTTTCCGGTTCAGCACACACACCAACATCTGATGAGTCAAACTTCCCCATTTCAGACTAATCACTTGACTGCACTAATTGCAAATGCAAATATGCAAATTCATATTAATTAATTACTCTGTTAATTAGTTCTCTGGTCTTTTTGGGCAATAAATCATTGTGCTGGGGAAAGGAAAGGGGGCAGGCCCATCCCGCATTAAAAATTTAGCATGCACACTCGGAGGAAGGACTGAGCGAAAGGACCTGTGACATTATAAAAGAGCAAGAATGCAACAAAACAAAAGTGATTTCTAGGCCAGACATGCGCTCCCCTGACAGACTCCCGCTCCCCTGACAGACCTGCTTTATACCCTGCAGACTTGCAGTGGAGGACTGGCCCCTTCTCATGTGGAACATTCGGCTGACAAGAGCTGTCTGCCAGTGATTTCATTAACACATTATCAGCTTTTAAGAACAGTGCGATGCCAGGAACAGGCAGCAAATGAAGGCACGGATGTTCACACGTCGAGTGGCATGAAACACACAAGCACACACACAAGTATTAAGATCAGTAGCTCTGCTAAAGATGGTCTTTTGAGAGTTGTATATGCGTCTTTTGATTGGTCTGCTAAAGCTTGTCTTGAGTACAACATATTTCCATCAATAAAAATTCATTTCCAATCGGAAACAATACACTTCTTTTTTTTTTACATTTGTAAAAAGTCATTAAATATGCTAAAATATTTTAAATATAATCAAACGGGGTTGACACACAAAGATACCCGTGTGTACGACAGACACAGTGTTAATGGTTTGACAGTATGGCATATGCATAATTCATAATTCAGCTTTTAAAAATGAATAACATCAATTTCTCAGAGGAGAAGGATGGTTACATGCAGAAACTGTTGCTCAAAATTGCACCTTTTTTGTGAATTATACATAAAAATATTTATATACAGTTATTTAAAGTGGAAAATGGTTTAACAATTACAGTTTTGCAACTGTGTAAAACACTTGATTTTATAACATTTTACAAACATTCATTCATTTTCCTTCGGCTTAGTCCCTTATTTATCAGGGGTCGCCACAGCGGAATGAACCACCAACTATTCAGGCATATGTTTTACGCAGCGGATGCCCTTCCAGCCGTAACCCAGTACTAGAAAACACCATACAATCTCACATTCACACACATTCATACACTTTGGCCAATTTAATTTATTCAATTCGCTTATAGCGCATGTCTTTGAACTGTGGGGGAAACCGGAGCACCCGGAGGAAAACCCCGCCAACACAATAATTTGAATACTTTAGGTACGAATGTGTCTACATCCTGAACTTTTGTACCTTTTTTTCTTAAAGGTCCTGTAAAGTGCTTTGAGATATGCATTTTTATTTGATGTTTGATCTAATCTCAACTGAAACACGAAGAGAGGGTGGGACATATGTAGCTCCTCCCCTAAAAAAAAACAGCCAATAGCGTTTTGTTTTATCATGGCTTTGCCAGTGAGAGTGGTTGAGCTCAAGCGCATCAAATAAAAAGTAAACGAGAAGTGTTTTGAAGGGGCGGGGCATGTCAGATATTAGAGAGCATTTGATTGGTTTTGATTTGATGAGAAACTGTAGTATGAGGTGATGTGAAAAAAAGCGTTGCTCCATGTAAACAGAAGTGACAAACTACAAGCTTTACATTGTTATATCTGTTTTCTATCTTCCTAAATCAATTTTGGAGCACACTAGATTCTAGATATTTTAAAAACTAACATCTAAAATCTATTTTAATTTCATGGGACCTTTAAAATATATTTGTTGTTTTACCAGGCACATCAAAATCTGAAGTGTATTACAAAACATGTTTTTGCCTTTTCTCCACACTATAGTAATTACCCCTAGAATTAATGAGGAAGGTTTGGTTTTGACCATATTTGGAATAGTCATAAATATTAATATGCTCTGTAGCTCAGTGCCTGCTCTCTCTCACACACAGCGTGATCTACTCTGAAATATCAGCCTGATCTCACAAGGAAACACAACTATTTTACGTTTTGTCAGTTTAGTGGCTAATTCGAGTTCAGTTGTATGAAAATGTATGATTTTAAAAAGGAGGTGTGGCACCAAACCCCACCCCTACACCCAACCGTCATTGGGAGATGAGCAAATCATAGTAAATTGTACGAATGATATTGTATGAAATAGCCACTAAATCAAAAAGTTACGAATTGCCGTGAGATAAGGTTGGATATGCACACGTCCAAAATAATCATGCTTTATTTGTTAAAAATATTAAAAATTTAGCAGATGCTTTTTAACAATCTTTTTAACTGAAGCAGTGAAGAGGTTTATTTTAGCTTGACAGAGTGAGTGGAATAGCCACCAGAATAACCCATTTAGCTCTGTTTAGTTCTGTTGTGGATGAAATATAGGCTAAATTATAATTATACCTGACCAATGGGACAGACAGAGATGTATTTAGAGTTGTATTTTAAAGACTTAGCATATATAAAAACTGGCAACAAATAATAAGACCCTCTGCATAAGCAGATGAGTTTTATGATGTTTACTGGAATCTTTTCACCTTTACCCCAGAAAAATCAAGAGCTAAGAGATATGACACAATGCATAAATGTCCATTAAACACAAATTAAAAGTTAACATGTCTGTTGCCTCAATACAGACATATGCTGCAAGTTTCACAATGTACACCTTAAACCAACAAAAGATGTAAACAGAATGTATGCCTCTTGCTGAATAATTTTATCATCCGTATATCCTGCATTTTGCATTCTTATGAGATGTGAACACTATGTGCTCAAGCTTGTCTGCCTGCTTCACAAAACTGCTCCTTTTATGCCAAGTTCAGACTGCATGATTTTAGTTTAGATTTTGACTTGCCGACAGGTTTTGAGAAATTACAGAGAAATACCTGAAATCGATGCTCGTTCACGTGAGTAACAATCACAAACTATCAAAAACCCAATCTGAGAGAATCACAGATGAGTCGCCGACACCTGTCGGATATTTGGCATGCTAAATATCTGGAGCTGTCGACGATTCAAATCATGCTGTGTGAAATGTGTTCTGACTGAAACGGCGATTATACAGCCAATGAGAGAACAGCATCAACTAGTATCTTGACGTGTCATCTGAGCAATATCACAACCGGGTCAATAAAGAAAGATATACTACATGACCTTGCGTTATTTCCATGTCACTTCTCGCGTTGTGAGATGTGGTTTAGACAAAGTTGTTGGTGATTCTTCCTATTTAAAAGTCATGCAGTGTGAAGCCCCCTGTCGCCGATCCATCTTGCAGTGTAAACAAAGCAGCGACGAAATTCTAGCCTAGATAGTCATGCAGTGTAAAAACATCTGTGACACTATTATTTTACTATATTAGATAAATTGAGAATAATTTGTAATTTTACTAGGAAACTTTTGTGGCCAATCGAACAGCCTGGGGCGTGGATATTATTGATCCCATGTGGATCCTCAGAGTCTGTATTTTGTTTCAATTGGTCTTTTACTCTCATAGGATTTACATAAGAACGGGGAAACAATGGTGTTAGAGGTTCACAGTATGTCATTTTCAAATACCGAACAAAGATTATCCAGCTATGCCTATAGGTATATGCAGATTTTTATTATATGGCATCTTTAATACAATAATTGAAATAAATATCACAGACAAATGTCATCAGGGCATCAGTAGCTTTAAAGTTCCCAGTTCCCTGCTCTCATTAGAATTACTGCAACACACAACCGCATACAAGCCAAAACAAAATATGCCTTTGATGTGAAATATGAACTTGTGCCATGCTTGAAAACAAAGACTCCATTTCCCTCTGTGATTTGCATGAAGAAATGATCTGCTCAGTGCCGCTGATCCACACTGTTAAGTGATTTTAATTTCACTCTTGTACCTAGCCAATGCTATAGTCCAGGGACTAGAAAGAGCGGATGGGGGAAGTGTGTGTGCGTGTGTGTGTGTGTGTCTGGGGTGAGGATGCATCGTGCCAGAAATGTTGATGTGACTGTGATTTATTTCGGAATGGTGCCAAGTGTACCCATCAGGATGAACCTTCTCCGAACAACCTCACCCTGCCTGCATCTCTGCCTGCGCCTCAGCTTAAATCTGATCTGGTAGGAAGGTAGATGTGATATAAAGTGATTTGGCAGGGGTGAAGTCTTTGGCATGGGTTAAATGGGTCGTAGCCTCTGTTTTGGCCCTGCGGAGGCACACATTGGACCGGTGTTATTCTTCACAGTCTCCTGCAGTCTCTTGCAGTTGGTGCCCAGTCCAGATTAGGTTCTTCTGGCATAACTCATGCTGGGCTTCTTCCTAAACCGCCTGGCATCTGCTTGCGAAAAATCCCTGAATGTGGCGAAGTCAAGACCATATTTGGCTCCTTGCGAGACCAGAATGTGTCTCGTCAACATCTAAATGAAAGAAAGGACCCACTTTGTGATGTGGGAAATATAGCATCTGAATGCGATTTAATTGAGATGGATTTGAAATAAGTGTCCTCACACGACAACGCTGAAATCTCTACTAGTTAGTTACTTGGACGTAGGCATAAGATTTTGATGGTATGATAACCTAGGATACTAATTTCACCGTTTGACAATATTGTGATTACTGCTCTAAAATATGTTCTGGGTAAAAAACAACTAGTTTTCCCCCATAGATATATCCATTAGATATTACATACAGACCCTGATCATGCGTCAATAGCGCCGCCACATTTGTACAGTGCTCCCAGGACAAATGTCATTCAACCGCACTAGTTAAGACTAAAGCCAATGTGAAGATGCTGGACTTTAGCCCTGCGTACGAGTGTAGTAATGAGCAAACAAAGAAAACAAAGGCAGAACATGTCATATATAAGATTTCGTTTTTTACGTTTTTGTATGTTGCAAACTTTTGTGCTCAACAAGTAACGTTATTGATGATAATACTGTCTCTTACTGCACTGATCAAAAGGAAAGTAGCACCAACTCGCACTAAATTCTAGGCTTGTGCCACTTTGGTTGAATAAAATCAGCAAACAATGTAAATGAAATATGACAAGACGCTGCGGTGCGAGAAACTTATTGTCGGCTAAGTGAACGAGTCGTTCATAACGGAGATTCATTCACAAACGAATCACTCTCTCCGTTAGAATGAGAAGTGAAAGCAGGAAAGGGGGTGTGTATCAGGACATGGATTAGATCAAATTTACAGGTAGGGAGGATAATACTGACCCGATCATAGATATATGTATAAATGTTTGCATATCTATAGCTCCTGATGGCCAGTCCTCCATTACACCTTGGCCCCACATTCATTTCAATGGAGCGCTACACTGTACTAAAATGGCGGCTCTATTGACGCATTTCTTCCAAAAGACACCAACAGTGCAGGTGGCATCTAATGTAAATATGTGATTTTTTTTCCTCATTGAACACAATATGTTTTAAGAAATTAAGTTTCACAAACTAATTTCGAGAGGAGCACGTGATATGATCAACTACAGCTGATCCTCACCGCTAATCAATAGCTAGCCTATCAGATCGTTCCAAAACTACTATAAACACCCTTCATAAACTCCATTCATTATCTTCGTTTTTGGACTCCCCCCCCCCACTATCCTTTCCTCCTCCTCTTTCATGATCGGGCAACACGGTGGCTCAGTGGATAGCGATGATGCCTCGCAGCAAGAAGGCCACATGTTCAAATCATAATCGAGCCAGTCGGCACTCCCTGCGCGGAGTTTGCATGTTCTCCCCGAGTTTTCTCCGGGTCCTCCGGTTTCCTCCCACAGTATATATATATATATAAAAGCATTGTAATGCAGTCATAAGCACTTAACGCATACATACATTACATACCAGAAATTTATCTAAGTTTAAGGGGGCACTCGAGAAACACCTGATCTCGTATCCCTCCTAACGATCATTGACCAGGCGGGAACCTTGGGCTCATCTATCTCCGAGCTCAGGGTTCTCTCCCAGGACAGCATGTCAAACCTGCTATCTCAGTTGAGCATTATCTAAGTGTGGACTTTCGAAACATTTAAAATATTTTGGAACAATAAACATGTCAGGCTAAATTATTCAATTAAGTCGCTGACTTCATTAGTTTCAAAAGCATTGATTTCTTTACAACTTACATCTTTCTTTTCTGTGTATACAAAGTAAAGCCAATGCACTGTTCAGGTTTATAGCATGCTTGTATGTTGGTGCTCAAGCGATTTCATTTTCAAATGTGGGCGGCATGGTGGCTCAGTAGTTAGCACTGTTGCCTCACAGCAAGCAGGTCGCTGGTTCGAGTCCCAGCTGGGTCAGTTTGCATTACTGTGTGAAGTTTGCATGTACTCCCAGTGTTTGCGAGGGTTTTCTCCGGGTGCTCCGGTTTCCCCTAAACTAAATTGGCCGTAGTGTATGCAGTCCCTCCAGTATTTAGCGATCGCTGAATTTATCGCAAAATCAAGCAAACTCCGCAAAAAATATTGGTCCCCCTTTTTTCTGAAATGCCACGGATTTTCTGCAAATTCAGGGTCTAGACACTTTCTATGACGTCATCATGACGCAGATTCAAATGCTGTAAAGAAATGGCCATGTGGAAGCGAACAACTCTCGCTAAGCTATGATTTTACACACACCAATATCCTAGAATATCTGGTTTATAACTCTGCATTTAAACAGACAAAGACACTGCATGTTAAATATGAGTAAACTTACAAAGTCATGCATTTACTTACAAGTATTACTCAGAACGTCCGTCAAAAAAAAAGACGGTCTCCCGTGGGAAGATGTTTCTTTCTAGTCTGCTAAAACACTTAAACAAACACATTTGGTTGTCCAGTGTAATTGTGACATCCATGTCAAACAAATAAATAAATAAATAAATAATTGAGGTGAGTGAAATTAATTAAATAAAGACTTGTTGCGGGCACACCACATTCACGCCTCTTTCACAGGGCACGCGCTAGCAGAGCATAAGCAGTGCGTGCGCAACTCATAAGTGGATCAGACGCAGCGTGCGGGCTTTCACATCAGCGGCATCTGATTCACGGATGTTGCACAGATCCTAATAAATGAAAATGAGTGCCGTGGCTAGTAGCAATGAGGAGATTGTAAATAAAAAAGGATGTATCAGGTCACCAGAGTGGCTTTTTTCTTTCTTTCTTGTACAACCCAGCCACTACTACTCCATGTGAAAGAATTTATAGCATAGCTATGTATTTTGTTTAATTTATCAAGGTTAAAACTCTGTTTAACCTGTATGTTTATTTTATTATAAGTTTACTATAAGTAACATTTTTTGACCATTAAAACTATTTGTCTAAGTTGGTCAATAAAAAAAAACTGTTTAAATAAAATAAAATAAAATCTACTGGACTTTATTTCTAAATGGATTGTTAAAAAATATTAAATAATTATTGATACCAAATGATATGAAACGGTATATTGTGATTTTTTTTTTACTATAAATAGTGCTTATGTTGTTTTGAAGTAGGGCTGGGAGATAGCCCTACTTCAAAACAACATTAGCACTATTTATCTGACTGTGAACAATGTTGCACTTTGATAGTCTTTAGCTACTAATATGATTTCACTATTTTGGCAAATAATACTTTTTTGAAATATAAATATTAAGGAGATTGTCTGAATGTCCGAATATAAAACCAAATTTACCTCAATTATATTTTTTACAGCAAATCAACACAAAATAAGGCTGCAATTATTGCTGCATATTTAAAAAAAGCCAAAGCAAAATCTGTGATTTTTGGGCACAAAAATCAGGAAAAAAATCCTACAAAATCCTGGAGGGACTGTGTATGAGTGTGTGTGTGAGTGAATGAGTGTGTATGGGTTTCCCACTACTGAGCTTTCAAAATTCTGACTTTTCCAAATCACGGTGAACCTTGAAACCAGTTATCATCCCATGCCTGTTACTTGAATGTTGCTGGAATGTTGTGCAAATGTTATGCATTAGCATGGCCCCAGCTGCATTTTTGCATGTCATTTTATCATTTGCCATCAGCAGCCTCTCCAGGCTTGTCTGATCATCTGCCCTGATGCAACGAGAGCCACTACAACAAATATTGATTTGGAAATCAGCCATTTTGTTTTTTTATTATCGTCTTGTCCGTCACACTTTTTCAGAAGTGCATCTCAAAAATGACATCCTTTCATGCACTATTGTTTAATTCTTTATCTGCTAATAAGAGCCTAACAGTGTATTAGAGATGCTAATGATCCATGGCCACAAGAGAGAGCGATGCCAGAAATGCCAAAAAAGAGATCTGAAATGCTACTCGCAAATCAGACTCACAGACGCACAAACACTTAGAGGTGTGACTCCACGAAAGTGCGTGCAATTTTATACAGATTTGTTCCATTTAGCGCAGCTCGTATATTGCTCTGCTTGTGCCAAATCCCATCTGGCTGTAGTGGTTTTTATTTTTATGCACCCAATTTAATCTCGGTATGTACCTGCGCGAGGCTTCTGGTTCTGGAGTCGATTTGAACTGTTCGCCCTCAGGAACGGGCCTAAATGTCCTTGGTTTCAGCAGGCAGCTGTCCCCACTTAGGCCTTAATTTAATCTCCACTCTCCGACCCTCTGAGGCTGCTGTGAATGTTCTGGAAAACAGAATCTGGCAACACGTTCGGACGCTCGCTCTCATTCAAACACACTCCGAAGCGATCCACAAGGGCTGATGTTTACTATAAAGATATCCAATGCATTCGCTTGCTTACACTGGAGATTTTCGAAGGCCTCTTGCTAATCTTCATGTTTATAATATCTATATTTTCCATACGGGCGCATGACTGTGCATTATGTAACGCTATTGTCGTTGTTCGTCCGCTGAAATGTTGGCCTGCTCTTGTTTTTTAGGCAGTCTGAAGGCCCCATCTGGTCAGCCTGGTGGGGTTTGGATTAGTCATGGTCTGGACCCTGTGACCACCCGACAGGCTCGCGAGGGTCTGTGCATCCCACCCACAGACCGCCTGTAACAAGCTCTGTCCAAAAGCAGTCACATTTAAAAAATCCGTTCTGGCCTGATCTAAAGTGGATCTCGTGCACGTGACCGATGGAGTTCACACATATAAAAAGTTGTAAGGTACTGTTAAGAATATGACTCTTTTTCATGCAACAACATTCAATATGCCATCAGTTGGCAGAGAATAATATATTAATAGATTTTTGAAGCTGCACAGAAGCACTGCAAATCCTATTTCATATTTTGATTATTCTTTAGTGCAAATATCTACACAAATTTAAATCAAGATGCTTCCTATATAAGCAAATCTACATTAGATATTAATGAAATATTGCTTCTGGGTAAAGCAATATAATAATAATAATAATAATACATTTTTATTCATAACGTGCTTTTCTAAGACCCAAAGCACTTACAAACCATTAATAAACAACAAAGCACAATAAAACAATGGAGAATACAGTAAAAACACAGTAAGAATAAAAAAAATGACTCCTAAAAAAATGAGTTTTAAGTAGCTTCTTAAAACAGTCCAAGGAACCAGCATTCCTATTGTTTGTGGGAAGAGCATTCCAAAGTTTGGGTGCACGGTAAGAGAATGCCCTACCTACTATGGTGCTGAGTTTACAACGAGACTGAAACAGCGTAGGACCCGAGTGTAGACAGCGAGAGGCAGAAGAAATAAATATTAAAACCCAAATGTAATCGGGAGCAGAATCGTGAACCACTTTATATGTTAAAACCAATGTCTTAAGGAGTAATGTGAGACCGAGATGTACAGTTGAATCAGAATAATTAGCCCCCTTGAATTATTAGCTCCCCTGATTAATTTTTCCCCAATTTCTATTTAACGGAGAGAAGACTTTTTCAACACATTTCTAAATATAATAGTTTTAATAACTCATTTCTACTGAATTATTTTATCTTTGTCATGATGACAGTAAGTAATATTTTACTAGATATTATTAAAGACTTCTATACAGCTAAAAGTGACATTTAAAGGCTTAACTAGGATTTTTTTAGATTAACGAGGCAGGTTAGGGTAATTAGACAAGTTATTGGTTTGTTCTGTAGACTATTAAAAAATATAGCTTAATGGGGCTAATCATTTTGACATTAAAATAGTTCTTAAAAATAAAAAAAAATGCTTTTTTTCTAGCCGAAATAAAACAATTAAGACTTTTTCCAGAAGAAAAAATATTATCAGACATCTGTGAAAATGTTCTTGCTCTGTTAAACATCATTTGGCAAATATTTAAAAAAGAAACATAAATTCAAAGGGGGACTAATAATTCTGACGTCAACTGTATGTGTCAACACAAGTGTAGCGGAATTCTGGATGTATTGTAAAATCTTGAGATAATTAGCTGGTAGCCCTCCAAACAGAGAATTGTAAAAGTACAAGCGAGACATGATAAAAGCATGGACAAGTCTTTCAGCATCAGGCCTCGAGAGGAAAGGACGTATGCGGGCTATATTTCGAAGATGATAAAAGGTCGTTTTAGTTAAATGTTTAAAATGAGGCTTCAGACTGAGCTGAGCATCAAGAAGAACACCAAGATTTATGCACCTGCGAAATCAATAAAATCTCAGCTTTTTAACTATTCCGTTTAAGATAATTATGTTGCATCCAGGCTTTAATTTCAACTAAGCAAGCGTTAAGCGTCGACATTGATGATAAATAAACTGGGAAAAGTACTAATATAGATCTGCGTGTCATTAGTATAGCAATGATATCAAAATTTTTGCAGGATTTGACCAAGAGACAACATTCATTCATTCATTTTCTTTTCAGCTTAGTCCCTTTTTTAATCTGGGGTCGCCACAGCAGAATAAACCGCCTACTTATCCAGCATATGTTTTATGCAGCGGATGCCCTTCCAGCTGCAACCCATCACTGGGAAACACCCATACGTTCTCATTCACACACATACACTACGGACAATTTAGCCTACCCAATTCACCTATAGCGCATGTCTTTGGGCTTGTGGGGGAAAACGAAGCACCCAAAGGAAACCCATGCGAAATCAGGGAGAACATGCAAACTACACACAGCAATGCCAACTGACCCAGCCGAGACTCAAACCAGCGACCTTCTTGCTATGAGACGAAATCGCTAACCACTGCGCCACCAAGAGACAAAATATAAATACTAAAGAGAAGTGGACCAAGTACTGACCCTGAGGGTGACCCTTAAAACAAGACAAAATATCTTGCAGTAGTATGATTCATTCATTCATTTTCTTTTCGGCTTAGTCCCTTTATTAATCAGGGGTCGCCACAGCGAAATGAACTGCCAACTTATCCAGCACGATTTTACGCAGCGGATGCCCTTCCAGCCGCAACCCATTTCTGGGAAGCATCCACACACCCATTCACGCTCATACACTACAGACAATTTAGCCTACCCAATTCACCTGTACCGCATGTCTTTGGACTGTGGGGGAAACCGGAGCACTCGGAGGAAACCCATGCGAACGCAGGGAGAACATGCAAACTCCACACAGAAACGCCAACTGACCCAGCCGAGGCTCGAACCAGCGACCTTCTTGCTGTGAGGCGACAGCACTACCTACTGCGCCACTGCGTCGCCTATGAGAAAATTATTATTACAATTGTTTTTACTACACTTATGGATATAGTTTTTTGGTTTTACATAAACTCAACATTTTTTACACACAATTGTTTTTATTATTGCAGTTTTTGTTTAATATAGAGAGAATACAGCATATGACTATATCATAAAACAACCCCAAATCCCCACCCCCCCACCCATGTAGACTTTATAATATAAAACAATCCTGTAAAAAAAAAAAACCAAGAATATTGTTAAACCATATAAAGAGATGTTAAAAAATGTAAATAAAATAAATAACTATTAAGGTACAAATAAAAGATTTGACAATATCAAAAGCTATAATCCAGGACTTAACAGTTTTTGACTGAGCTCCATGTATGCGCGATGTTGAAAGTTCCATACAAATAATGTCCAAAACAAAGATAGGCCACATTGCGTCTACTCATTATTTGAGGAGGGATTTGGCGGCAGACCAACATTTTCTTAGCCGCTGTGAAGGAGGCTAAAAGTAAAGACTCTCTACAACTTTTCCTAACAAGAATGAGTCAGCTGAGACCAAAAAGAAGTGCAGGTCATTCCCGAAAATAATGAAAATACTGTAAGTGCCAACTGCCCCCTGCATAATTAACAATCTGGGAAAGGTAATAAATGCATATAAAACCGTTTTAACAGGAATAAACAGAGTCTATTCAAGGGTTTCCAATGTATCATTTAATGATTTGGATTTTTTGAGCAGGATTTAATTACGTCCCAAATTTGGTCATGGAATAAGATTATATATATATATATATATATATATATATATCGACTGACATGCTGTAATGGATAATGACATAAACTTAATGTTGATAACATTTCAATATAAGTTTCATTTTAACTTTGTTTTCCATAGTTTGCATAATCTTAAACCACAATACATAAACATTAAGTCTAGATTTATGGAAAAAATGTTTTTTTAAAAATGAAAAATTTGTTTAAACACAACAAAACATCTGCCAGTGGGGTAAGATATTTTTAAATCATACTGTTTTCTTCTGAATTAAGTTTCTTGTCCTTACTACACTGACAAATTTTGTTTGGTTTGATTTTTCGGTACAAATATCTACTTAATATCTTATCTACGTTTACTTAAAATGCAAAATTACACAATTGAGTCTATTTACATTGTCATTTAGCAGATGCTTTAGTCTAAAGCTTTTGTTAATATTTATTTAAAACATTCTGTGACAGTGGTAAGAAAAATAATTATGTTTTGCTTTTGAATATATTTTTTCTTACTCTAATGATTTTTTTCGTTTTACTTTTTTTTTTTGGCATAAACTGTGATTAATTCCTCGGACACACAATGGCAGGTTTATGTATTGTTGGATTTTTTACAAGCATTGCAAATAAAATGTCACATTTTGATCATCCTTTTGTGCAAATATCTACACAAACTTAAATCAAGCAAAATTACATTATTAAGTCTAGTTTTATGAAGAAGAAAAAAAAGATAATTAGTTTTAAACACAACAAAAGTGCCGGTGGGGTAAGATATTTAAAAATAATACTGTTTTTTTGTTTGTAAAGTTTATTGTTCTTAGTACACTGGCAGATTTTGTTTCATTTTGTTTTTCAGTACAAAAACCTTCATACAGTACATCCAGATATATTTACTTAAAATGCAAAATTACACAATTAAGTACTAGTATAGTTTTGTGAATTTTTATTTAAAACACAACAAAATTGCTGTCAGAAGGGTAAGAAAAATAATTATGCTTTGCATTTGAATAGGTTTTTTCTCACTCTACTGACAGATATTGTTTTTCTTGTTTAACCTTAGATTAATTCCCCAGAAATTAAGTATTTGAGTATTATTTTGTCTTGTTTTGCAGTATAAATATTTATTTATTTATTTATTTATTTATTATTATTTTTTTGCTGAATTAAATGAAAAATAAATTGTACAGTTGAAGTTAAATTTATTTGCCCTCCGGTGAATTTTTACTTTTTGTCAAATATTTTATAAATGGTTTAACAGAGCAAGTAATTTTTCCAAGTAATTTCCAATAATTTTTTTTCTTCTGGAGAAAGTCTTATTTGTTTTATTCCAGCTAGAATAAAAGCAGTTTAAATTTTTTTTAAACCCATTTTAATGTCATTTTTATTAGCCCCCTTAAGCAATTTGTTTTTCGATAAACCTAATTAAGCCTTTAAATGTCACTTTAAACTGAACACTAGTATCTTTAAAAACTTTTTGTCAAATATTATGCACTGTCATCATATCAAAAATAAAAGAAATAAATTATTAGAAATGAGTTATTAAAACTATTATGTTTAGAAATGTGTTCTTTCCGTTAAACAGAAATTGGGGAAACATAAACAGGAGGGCTAATAATTCTGACTTCAACATAGTCAAATCATTACACATGATGGTGTCTTGAAAGTTGAATCTTTGTAGGCTGAACCTATTTGACTCTAATGTAAATCTCTTTAAATAACAATTCTTTATATTCTTTGTTCTGCAGCTTTTCGAACAAACAATAACACTCTACATTCATTTCTTGTAGGCAGATCTTGGTGTGGAAGCCAGAGTAATTGTAACAGATGTTGAATGATTTAATTAGCAGTTGCAGGCTGCTCAAATATTTATGTCGCGTTGAGAACGAGCACCATTATGGAGAAAACCCCTTGAACACTACTTGATAATTCCATGCTTTTGTTTCCTTCACGTGAGGCACAAATCTCCAGTAGATATTCTAGGTGAAGATGTCTTTGGATTTGAGCGAGGGCACTCATGTGGGAGACGGAGATGCGTCGAAGACATACAGACAGTTAAAATATTTTCCGGCACCGCACCGCTGTGATAACAGCATTTTCTTCAGCTCTGAGCTTCATGAAAGTTTAAGACTCCGGCTCTAAGTGATGTCGTGGGAAGCATCACACTGAAAAGTGAAAGAGGGCCCTGAAGCGAGACTCTTCACACCAGTCTGATCCAGATGTGCCCCTGTCTGCATGTGTCAAATCCCACTCAATCTGCAAAGTCTGCATGGAGAGACACAAGAGGACTGGCGGAAAGAGGAGCAGAAATCTAAACAGGTCAAATAGGAGAATATGCTACTAATTCTTAATAGATGGCTTGATCTGTTGAATATTAAAGTCAAAATTATTCGCCCTGAATTTTTTATTCTTTTTCAAATATTTTCCAAGTGATATTTGACAGAGCAACAACATTTTCACTGTATTTCCTATAATATTTCTTTTAGTTTGACTGGAATAAAAGCAGTTTTAATATTATTAGCCCTATTAAGAAATATATTTTTCAGCTTGGCTACAGAATAAATCCCTGTTGTTGTGTAATGACTTGCCTAATTAACTGAACTTGCCTATATAGTTAACTTAATTAACCTAGTTAAGCCTTTAAATTCCACTTTAAGTTGAATATCTTGCAAAATAAGTAGATAAATATTGTCATCATGTAAAGGCAAAATAAGTTTTTAGAAATTAAATGTTAAAATTATTATGTTTACAATGTGCTGAAACAAATCTCTTCAATAAACAATGCTTGGGAAATATTTTTAAAAGAATTTACATTTCACATGACTGATAATTTCAACTGCATATGAAGAGTTTAGATGCAAAAACCTCTAAATAGCATCTGAAATTTCTTTCAACTCCAGGTATTTTCCTCAACCTCCTATGTTTATGTTCAGGTATTTCACTTTATAGGCAATGGAAATACCCTATTCATCGCCTTAAAGGTGAAAGTACTGAACCTACACACAAGAGTCTGAGAAAAATTCAGATTTAAAAATTTGTTTAGAGGTTTTTGCATCTGAACTCTTTATATATATATATCCCATAATTACTATTATCATCAATATCAGATCATAAATACTATTATTATCTACCCACCTACCTACAGAATTACATTTGTAAAAAGCCTGTCCTTAGCTATGGCCTTCGGTCATAGGAATTTTATTCACTGTCTGTTCCTAAAGTGCGGACTGAGATAGGAAACAAGGCTTTTAAATATACGCAGCACCTTTTGCATGGAATAATCTACAAACAAAATTACAGTTTTAAGAATTGATTTCACTAAATGCTTTTAAAACAGTATAAATTATTTAGAAATTGAAACACAGGCTTGTAGATGTTTTGAACAGTTTGTTTGTCAGTGTGATTCATGTTAAATGTAAATAGTTTTTTTTTGTTGTCTGGTAGACCTATGTAAAATGTACACTGCCTAATCTTGGCCAGGACGCTCTTGTAAAAAAGATTTTTTATCTCAATGTGTCTTTCCTGGTCAAATAAAAGTTATAATAATAATAATAATTGATTTCAAATAAAAAAGCATATGAATCATTTCTTTGTAGCTCTTTTTTTTTCATTTGACATTTGAAGCTGTCTAACAAAATATGTTTTAATATGTACCGTAAATAATGCTCGTTTGTGACAATTAAACTCTAAAAGTTTCCTTGACAAAACATTGAAATAAACCGTGTTCTGCCAAACACATGCATAATAATGCAGCCCAATCTGTGCCAGTCACCTACCTAGTTGTTTGTGAATAGTTTACAGGTCCATAGTGTGCACAGAATATTAATTCACACAGAGAAATGAACTAGTTTCCACCTTTTATCCTGGGGAGAAAAAAAAAAACTGCCGCACATTTTTACAGCTTAATTATGCGTGGTGGCATTCATTATTGAGTATGAAGGCGTGGGTTTCTAATGGATTTATTTGACCTTTAGTGACATCTAGTGGTTTAAAAATAGTACTGTAAATTAGTTTTACATTTAATCAAAACACACTTTAATTTCGGGAGACAAAATCTAAAATGAAAACGCTTAGCAATTGCAAAAACAAATGCAAAATGATATAAAAATAGTCTATCAATACAGTCAAAATAATAATTCAAAAATATCAGAACTGTTATTCTTTACTTTATTTTCCACTTAATTAAATGTCATTTTGTGCTCTTGTGTTGATATGTAAGGATGTGTATGTACAATGAGCTCCTGAAAAGAAATTCCGTGTGTGTTTGTGCACACTTGGTGAATAAAGTTCAATCTGATTCTGAAATGCAGGATTTTAAAAGTGTAAAATAGGCTATAAGCTACACAACACGACATACATCCAAACGCAAAATACGCTAATTTCGCACTAGCATAAGATTATGTTCGTATATACTAAATTTGTGGATGGCTTGCAAATTCCCCTCGCGATTGACAGATTTAAAGGCTGTGAAATTGCACACAAACTTCCTTCTAACTGGTTGGGCAACATATATCATGTTTCTGCATGCAGGCAGAGCCCAATTCCTCTTTCACTTCTTCCACACGTGAATATTCATCTGGATTAAAGCAGTGCACGGCGTTCACACACATCGCCTTTTGTGCTTCGGGTTGTTTTCCTCGCGCTTGATTTGCATACGGGTTGTGTTTTTCCTCATATGTGGACTAAATTAGAAGTGTGCGTTTCTGTTTTTAGCTCAGGTTGATATAGTGATAACAGCGTTAAAGCGGGCGTGCTGAGGCAGGTGTTCAGTCAGTCAGGATCTACTCCGCGTAAAGCACAGGTGAGCGTTTGTGCTGGTGTTTTCCTATATTTTAAATGTAGTCTTCAATAGTTCTTGTTTATTAAATGGTTGTTTAAAATCTATATTGGTTTCAACATAGGGCCATTTTCATCTTTGTGGTTAATCTGTTCTGTAAGTTTGTGTTTAAGTAGATTTTTTTTGTATATTCTGTGTGTATAGCAAATACGACAGTGTTGCGGATGAATACTGAATTTATGACGAACTAGTAGCCTATAAGTTTGCTCGACTAACTTAGCCGGTGTTTCTGATAGGACTACTAGAAGACAAAAAAATGATAGAGGTGTTCAATCCTGTTCCTCGAGATCTGCCTTTCAGCAAAGTTCAGCTCTAATCCTTATAATACAACTGAAGCTGCTAAATTAGATGTTCAGGAGCACTTGATAATTACAGATAGAGGTGTGGTGAAGCACGGTTACACTTCAGGAAAATTATTAGTCAATAATGACAAGGACAGTCAAGTGGAATTATGACTAACAGTATCGTTTCAGTATAAGTTCATCCACGCTTGAGACTTTATCTTTTTAAATTAATTGTAAACATAAGCATTTTATGGTCTTAAATTGTTTTAAATATATATTCAAAGTTTTAAGATTTGGTATGTATCTCCTCTCATCAAACAAATGCAATATCTGTAATTATCAAGTAATTATCAACTATCTGTAATTATCAAGTGTTCCTGAACATCTTATTTAGCAGCTTCAGCAGTTTTATAAGGATTAGAGCTGAACTTTGCTGAAAGGCAGATGTCATTTTATTTCTTAGTGGTTTTATTATTTAATCACATTATATTCTTATATAATAATTAATATTATAAAAATCTAATTTTGTTAATTGTTGTTAATTATAATTTAGTTTGGGTGTAATGGGTGTTTATTTAATAGTCTTTTATAAAAAATGTTTTGCATGTGTTAAAATTTTTTGGCCACTAAAATATTTTAGCAACATATTTTTTAGTAATATTCTAATTTTTTAGTGTCTTTAGTGTCTAATATTTAATTCTTAGTAGTGTTTTTGTGTGCGTATTCACATACAGTAAACAACACATGATCAAACAACAATGCAAACTAATACAAAAACATTATTACATACAAAAAAATATTTGTTTCATTCAGCTCAAACTAAAATAAATCTTTTCAAGGATTCTCCTCAACTACACACATCTGCAACATTGTTAAGATTAAATTACATCTAATTTGATGTGTTGTTATTGTGCTCATGGATTAGGAAAATCTCACCGTGCACAGAGACAAACAGATATTTAGTAAAGCACTTGTGTGTTTGTGCTGTTTGGCCCGGTTGCACAATAAACATGTACGCTGTAAAAAATCATATGACTGTGTCATGACCAGTGTTGGGTGCAACTATTGTAATTAAATTACATTTCAGCTGAAAAAGTAAAGTAAGGGATTACTTTTCATTTTTAGATAATTTTATGACTTATAATGTGCTTACTTAAATGCTTTATGTAAATTCAACAGTTCTATGAGTTAATTCAGAGAAGCAGAGTAATATACAGTATTTTTTTCTGAATATGAATTTAAATAAAAAAAATATTTATCATTTATTAAGACAATTGCATATGCTTAAGAAAATAGAATTGAGAAATTAGATCATAATAATATAAGGTAGAAATTCACAGAAGCAGAATAAAAAAATAAAAATAAATAAATAAATAAATAAATATATATATATATACAGTTGAAGTCCCCCTGAATTATTAGCCCCCCTGTTTATTTTTTTCCACAATTTCTGTTTAACGGAGAGATTTCTTCAACACATTTCTAAACATAATAGTTTTAATAACTAATTTCTAATAACTGATTTCTTTTATCTTTGTCATGATGTCAGTAAATAATATTTGACTAGATATATTTCAAGACACTTCTATACAGCTTAAAGTAACATTTAAAGGTTGAAAAATGTTTTTTCTTTGTTATTCTGACATTTTAAATATAATTATAATATAATTCAGCATTATATATATATATATATATATTTAAAGCTTAAACAATAAAATGATTTAGAAATGTACACTCCAAAAATTACTTTTGCTGCTTGTTCAAACTACTCCTTTAAAATGAGTTAAAACAATAAGGATATTACTTAGTTTTTGGGGCAACCTAATTAAGTTGAATCCACTTAAATTTGTAAAAGCAATGAAGCAATGAAATATGGTGTCACTTTGTAATGTTTTTTGTTTTGATACATATATTTTTTAAATATTTAATGGTTAATATATATTATTATTTTTATTTTATTAACATTTTTTTAAGAAATGTCCTGGAAGAAGACTCAAATTTAAAGACTTAAGAGATTAAATGCACTGTAAACAATGCTGGGTTCCACACAATTCCTCAATGTTGTCCAGACACAAATCAATTATATTGACTTATTTGTTATATGGATTACTTTTATGACTAACCAAGTTAGTTTACAGACAAAGTAAGCAGATAAGTAATGTAAATACAATTGTAATTGTGTAATTAGTAATAATTACATCTTAAAGTAAATTACACTGATCATTACAACATGTTTTTATTTTATTTTGACATGTTAAAATAAGTAACTGTATTTCAACGTAATTTATTAAATCAAACAAGCCGTTTTAAGTCACTTTAATGTTAATGTAAAGCAAGTAAAATGTCTTGTAAGGTAAAAAAAACAACAACACACACAGCTTCTGTGTTATTTCCTCAGTAAGGTGTGATTCGACTGGCTGCCGTAAGTTGTTTAAAATATATTTGTAACTTTTAGTACTTTTCCAGAGAGAATAAGCTCATAATGAGGTGTTTCTCACTAGCGTGGTGTGCTTTTTGAATAGGAGACGTAATGACTACATCCACATCCACCAGTGAATCTGCAGCCAGAAGAGCAACTCTACAAACCTCCAGAAACAGATGGAATAGAACAGATAAATATGAGATTGCTCCGATGATTAATGCTGACACAAGTAAGTACAGTAAGAGTTATTTACTTGCTAGCTTCTATACATAGAGTTTAAAAAGACATTTTGCAACTCTCATAAAGTTAAATAGTTGAGTTTTACCATTTTTTAATCCATTCAGCTGATCTCTGGGTCTGGCGGGAGCACTTTGCTTAGCTTAGCATAAATCATTGAATCTGATTAGACCGTTAGCATCTCGCTTAAATTCAAAAAAGAATTTTGATAATTTTTTTATTTAAAGTTTGACTTTTCTGTAGTTACATTGTTTACTAAGAGCTACGGAAAATTAAAAGTAGCTACTTTCTAGGTTGATATACCTAGGAACTATACTCTCATTCTGGCATAAAGAATCCTGGCAGCAAAGTTTCTTGATTATTACGCCAGAATGAAAGTATAGTTCCTAGACATATCGGCCTAGAAAATACCTAAATAACTTTTTATTGTCCATCACTACACAGTGTAACTATAAAAGAGTGAAGCTTTAAATAGGAAAATGATAGATATTATCTGAAATTTGAGTGAGATGCTAATGGTCTAACCCAATTCAATGAATTATGCTAAGCTAAGCTAAGAGTGCTCCAGCCAGACCTGGAACACTGCAAAAAAAAAAAAAAGCTTTGCTTACTTGATGACATTGTCTTGTTTCTAGTCCAAATATTTAAAAAATTCTCAAATCAAGAAGCATTTTCTAGACAAGCAAAAAAATTGGTCTCGTTTTCAGAAATAAAATGTCAAAATCAGGTGAGCTTTTCCATAAAACAAGCAAATGGCAGATTATTTTGCTTGTAAAAAAAACCTCCCATGAAGTTTTACAATTTAGCTGATCTGTGGATCTGGCGGGAGCACTTTTTGCTTAGCTTAGCATAAATCATTGAATCGGATTAGATTGTTAGCATCTCGCTTAAATAAAAACAAAGGTTTTGATTATTTTCTTATTCAAAGCTTGACTTTTCTGTAGTTACTTTGTCTACTAAGACCTACGGAAAATGAAAGGTTGCTACTTTCTAGGTTAATATACCTAGGAACTATACTCTAATTCTGGCAGTAAAGTTGATTATTACGGCAGAATGAAAGTATAGTTCCTAGACATATCGGCCTAGAAAATAGCAATACTTTATTTTCCATCACTACAAAGTGTAACTACCGAAGAGTCAAGCTTTAAATAGAAAAACTATAGAAATTCATTCATAAATTTTTTGAGTGAGATGCTAATGGTCTAATCCAATTCAATGATTTATGCTAAGCTAAGCTAAGCTACGCTAGAGCGCTCCAACCAGACCAGGAACACTGCAAAAGAATATTCTAGTCCAAATATCTAAAAAATCTTAATTTGAGAAGCATTTTTTAGACAAGCAAAAAACATATGGTCTTGTTTTTAGAAATAATATCAAAATCAAGTGAGCTTTTCCATAAAAGAAGCAAAATAATCTGCCAATGGGTTAAGCAAAGTAATCTTATGTCAAGGTAAACAAATGTCTTATTTTGCTTACCCAGTTGGCAGATTTTTTTGCTTATGGAAACTTATGTTAACTTATTATTTCTGAAAACCATTTTTTTTTTTTTTTTGCAGTTAATTCAGCTGAATTGAATAAAAATGGTAAAACTCAACTGTTTAACTCTAAGGAAGTTGTAAAATGAGCCTATTTCCAAAAAAAGCTGAAAATGTTTGATATTTTAGACAATTCTAGAAATGAATGCTAAACAACGTTGGTTAAATCGTAACTTCAAGAATCATCCACATGTCAAAAACGGCTCACTTCACAGCAAATGCAAAGTAACAGTGAACGCCCATGTCATTCAATAGCTCATCCAGAGCTTTCTGTTTTTAAAGCAGATTGAAGAGTAAATAAGCAAGGTGAACGTTTCAATGTTTTTCTCCTCTTTGTTTTGAACAGAGAAGTGTGATGAAGACAGTGTAGAGCGCTGGCTTATGACTATCTCCAAGTAAGAGTTCAATCTCACAAGTGTTTATGTTTTACTCTGTAGGGCTTTAATGAGGGATTAAACTTTTATCAAATTGTTGTGCTAAAATATGTTAATTCCTAAACAAATTACATTCTTAAATGTGTTTCCTTCTCGTAATATGCTCACTAATACAGCTTGATTTCCTTGTTTAAGGGTTGATACAAAACCAGAGGCTGTCTTGGAAACTTTCACAGGTAAAATTACATTCAATTTGCAACCCCAACATATAACCTTTGATAACATTTGACAAACAAATAGTAAATTACATGTAAAAATTGTGAAAAGTTTTGACATTTTTAAGTAGAACAATTAAAATAGTATTTTAGTTTTAGAAACATGTAATAAAATAGTCTAACAATCTTTATTCTCAACTTAAAACAATACATTTAAACATTTACTTGACTTTCTTTTAATAAATATATATATATAT
>CAIGQZ010032287.1:9257842-9287441 GCA_903798205.1 Danio tinwini
TGCCGAAGGCATTCAGAATATGTGTGCTACCCAAATAATGACTAAAAGTAAGTCTTTGAGAACGGGTTACTCAAGCCAGGTGGCGCATTAGACCAGGGGCTCATCTCCTGTTTCCAAAATGCATCACAAACTGCTTGAGAAACTGTTCTACTATAATAATTGATGATGAAAATAAATGATGTTCAATAAGATGAACTTTTGTTTATTAGTTGTATATTCAGTTAACCATGAGTTTTAAACTGTAGGCTTACATAAGCTCTAAACAGTGATTTTTGATTACTTTAATCCGACTAAAGTCATAACTGTCATAACATAACAGAAATGGAATTAAGATGTGGAGTATGCAGATATTAGTGGCATTATTGAAGTAAACACAGCATTCAAAATTTTACCGTCATGTTGGACTTTTTGACATTTTCCGACAAGATCCACACACGTGACTGTCAGTAAAGGACCGCACACACACACACGCACGCATGCACGAACGCATGCACACACAAAATGCAGAAGTTGTTTTCTTTTTGTTTGGCGTGTGTTATTAAATTCCATAACACTCTCAGCAGTCCTTACTCCTTATTTGCGTCTAATACCCCAGTTTGTCACGGGGGCATCAATGAAATGTTCATGAGTGAATGTGAAACTGCAGAACTGCAGTTAAAGTCACCCAAAATTACAGGAAACTCTTACATGAAATCTGCTGATTTGATTCAGAAGGGCACTTTTTTGTCAGACGGCTCACTGGTTTGACTTTCATTCACCGTCATTCATTTTAAAAAGCACCCGCTCCATTTTATTTGTATATGTTTTACTCGAACACATAAACTCTACAGGTGCCTGATAGTTAGATGTGGAGCTAACATTAATCAGATTCACTTTAGTAAACTGCATCCATGTTAGCACATCAAGTTTGATGTGGTCATTTCACAGTAGGAATACACACAAGTTCGTTGACTCGTTCTCGCCACCTACAGTGCAATTCGGCCAGATTTACATCCACGCTAAAATATCAAGGTAAAAAGTCATCACAGCTTGCGTAGAATAGACCCAGCTCCCAACCCAATTTTGAGAATAGATTAACGCTGGTATTTTTTTAATCGCCCGATAAGAGTCTTGCGTTAACAGAGCACATTAACGCAGATAACGGCCCACCACTAATATTTATAATAACTTTCATAATAAGCAAGAAAATAATATAATAGATTACTATACTTGTACTTATTAAAAACATAATTGAACAATATTAGAATTTATTTCTCAGATTTGGAAACTAATATAGTATTTTGTAACAAAAAAGGAATGTGTAAATTTCACTCCAATAATCTTTATTTTAATTACAGCTTTGAAAAGTCATTATGTTGTATAGTATATTTGAGTTTAGAAGAGTGTTTGATAAGTTGATCTATTAGATAGGACAGTAATCAGACAGGAAGTGAAGTGGGAGAGAGAGGGGTGTAGGGTTGGAAAATGTCCTCGAGCCAGAATTCAAACTCAGTACGCCCTGAAGTGCTACCGCATTACATGTTGGCGTGCTTACCACTAGGCTATTGCGCAGACACATTGCTATATTTTTTTCTGTGATATATATTGCGATATATATACAATTTCAGCAGCTCTATTTGGAATTAAATCATTCATTTAGATTGATTAAAACAATCTTGGTGACACGGTGGCTCAGTGATTAGCACTGTCGCCTCACAGCAAGAAGGTCACTGGTTCGAGCACCGGCTGGGTCTGTTGGCATTTCTGTGTGTAGTTTGCATGTTTCTTGCATGTTGCATGTGTAAAACATATGCTGGATAAGTTGGCAGTTCATTCCACTGTGGCGATCCCTGATGAATAAAGGGACGAAACCAAAGGAAAATGTATGAATGGAATCATTTTGTAGCGTAACAAAGAAGTTGCAGGCTAAATGAATAAGAAAGAGCAAAGACAAAAGTGAAATGAGTAGTCAGATATTAAGGTCCAGCAATACGATATGATATTTTCATCCACAATATATCATGATATTTGTTAATGAAAGAGAAAAATGCATTGAAAGTTATAAGATGTTTTTTTTTTTTTATTAACAGCACATATATTTTGTCAAATGCAAACATTAATGTGTTTTCGATTCGCTATTACAAGAGGCCCCACCTCATGTACTGCCAGCTAAGGGGTGAACGGTAGCAGTGCAAGGCTGATGAATTACTAACTCAGATCTTTTGTACCTTTAAATAAATATCGATACTTGGCTACATCTATAATGTATCGCGGGGGTGGAATTATCACGATAAATCAGCATATCGATATTTTGTCCCACCCCTATAATTGAATAATCAAATGTAATGTAAAATAACACTGTACATTCTTCATTGCTGATCTACTATAATCCCATGTCCACATTGCAAATCCTGTGATGTGACTATTGAAACAATATAATGTGCATCCCTAATATCAATAACATACTAAAAGTAAAACACAATTATGTTTTCAATTAGTCTTTTTTTCTTTTAATGGTTGATAGTATGCAGTTACATAATTTGACCCTATTGACTTGCTTCATTCTAAAATATTTTGCTTTGCTTTCAGTGAAACCTATAAGGAGAAATGCGAGCGGAGAAGACGATCTGGCACTGGGAGTGGAAGGTAAACAGTCGCTGTTTTTGTATTGCTTGGTTGACTTCCGTTGAAGCAAGACGAGTGGGTGATATAAATAAGTGGCATTGGTTGGTGTCAAGATTACTAACTACTATTAAACATAACATACAGATCCATCTATGTTACATTGAAGTGTTCGGAGAGAGCCTGTGCTAAACCTGGATTTTAAACATGGCAAATCTCTCCATACCTACTAACACAAACACTGGCAGAGCGTGAGACAATCCAGTCCCACAGTTCAGGGACAACAGTCTGAGATGCGTAATGCACATCGGTGGAAACTTTACCTGCTACTGCATGGATTTTATTTACATGGAAAAAGATAAGGAGTAGATAAAGCAGAGAAATACATGCTTAACATGATTTACCCAAGAACGACATGTTCCTGGATCAACAAGTAGCTCCGGGAAGAAAACCATCCCCTCCCTATCGTATTACATTTTACATTGTGTGTTTATGGACTTTTATAGTACACTTATTTAGAGTTTGACTACATTATGAATACATTGAGCAAAAAAAGTTTCTTAGATAAATGAATGCAGAAAAGTTATTCTAAGATGTCTACTTTATATTCATTAATTAATTGATTCATTCATTCATTTTCAACCGCTTTTCCGGGGACGGGTCACGGGGGCAGCAGTCTTAGTAAAGAACCCCAGACACTTCCTCCAGCTCCTCCGGGGGCATCGCGAAGCCTTCCCAGGCCAGCCGAGAGACATAGTCCCTCCAGCATGTCCTAGGTCTTCCCCGATCCTCCTCCTGGTGGGACATTCCTGGAACACCTCCCTAGGTAGGCATCCAGGAGGCATCTGAAACAGATGCCCGAGCTACCTCAGCTGACTTCTCTCGATGTGGAGGAGCAGCGGCTCTACTCCCGAGCTCCTGCCAGGTGACAGAGCTCCTCACCCTATCTTGTAGCCACTTGTATCCGCAATCTTGTCCTTTCGGTCATGACCTCAGGTGAGAGTAGGAATGTAGATTGACCAGTAAATTAGGCTCAGCTCCTTTTTTACCACAACGGACTAATACATTGACCACATTGCTGCTGGCGCTGCACCAATCCGCCTGTCAATCTCACGCTCCATCCTTCCCTCACTCGTGAACAAAACCCCAAGATACTTGAACTCCTCCACCTGGGGTAAGGACTTTCCTCCAACCTGGAGATGGCAAGCCACCTTTTTCTGGTGAAGCACCATACTTTATATTTTTTATATTAGCTTCCTATACGATAAAGACAATAAAAACAAATGTAACAGTTGTGTTAGATGTTAGACTAGATTTATTTCTTTTATTTTAGAAGTTGGTCCTGTTTACTCTCTTCCCAGTATGCATTACTGCCCATTTTTATATCTAATACACCAGTGTTATCTCACCAGTTATTTTCCGAATTTGCAGAAAAGTGGCTAATTTGTATAAAATTCATACAACTTTATTCATACAAAAATGTATGATTTTTAAAAGGAGGCATGCCCCCAAACCCTACCTCAAAACCCAGATTAGATACTACATTAATACTAATTAGATACTACAATAATTTACGAATTGCCATGAGATTGTGTTGAATATATGGATACGTGTGATTTCTTCCTCAGCCAACATTATGTGAACTTGTTTGTTTTTGGTGTGCTTTTGACATAATCATCTGTGCATTTGACAGTTAACATTAAAGTGCATACATGTGCAATTTCAGTTTGTGCTCTCAGAAACCATATATCTGGACTCTAAATTGACAAGGCTTGAAAATCCATGCAGATATTTTGTTTTGTTTGTTGCTGGAGCAATAAAGGCAATAGCTGTAAAACTCCACCCTCCTGTGGAAAGGGGGTGGGAAGCAGCAGCTCATTTGCATTTAGAAGGATACACACAAAATCTTTGGGTTTCTGTACAAAAAGGCTATTTACAGCAAGGTATTATAAGGGGCCATTCACATATTGCATCTTTTGCATGCTCACGTTCATTATTTCAAATCGAGATACACAGTAAACGCACAAATAGAGAGCGACAGAGATTGATGTGCGTGCTTTTTCCAAGCGCTTACAGCATAGTAGTTAAATACATCTCAATGTTTCAGAATGACACAAGCACGTACACGCTATGTGACAAAAACCAACCAATCAGCTTTAAACTTGTTTTGTATTGTAAACATTTTAATACAAACAGTAGATTAATTACCTCAAACTTAGACAGAGACCCAAACACTGAGGTGCTTTTGAATTTTTCCTATAAATAAAACTCTTTTCAGAGCTACAGCGAGATTTAGACTCAATAAAATTTGGCACATTTTTGGTGAAGTATTTTAAGTTGACAAGTCCCAAGTTGATTAAAGTCCTAAGACAAGATTAGGTATAGTTCAATACATACATGTATTTTGTTTTAGGACAACTCAAATGTTCAGTAAACATCCATTTCAAATGTTTAATGTTTTCAAGCCATTCAGAATTACACTGCATGCTCCATATCCAATGTGAACAAATCTGTCATCCCTACATGTTGTGTTTTGTTGTTGTCAGCTAGAACGCATGCTCAGATTACTGTAACAAGTGCACATCCAAGTATAAGCTGCTTTCATGCAAATAGAGTCACAATTCGAAAGCATCTGAACTCAGACCACCCCATAAAGTCCCAAGATCCCCCCAAAGTGTACTGCTAGTTTTAACATCACCAGTATTTTTAGGCGATCCACACCCTATTTCAAATGAAAAGCATCAAATGAAAGGCATGCTTCCTCATTTTATGGATACAATTTAATAACAGGCACATGTGCCAAAGGCTAAATCATAAGTTAAAAAATCCAGCTTATGACTTTGAGGCACACATTCTGCGGTGGTGGGAAAAAGTGAACAGGTTTATCTTGAGCTGACCTTCCACTTTAGCTTTAGGGCTGCTACAGAAACTTCCTTGATGTCTTAAGTTGAGCTCTGACATGTTCCAACTCACAGATAATCACAATAGATAAGATTCTTAAGGTAGGATGTTTTCATCCTAGTACTGAAAAATATTTATGCAAAGACAAGTTTGAAATATTTGTTCTCCACTAACAAGGAAATATATACTTGGGACAGCAAAAAAAAAAGACAAAGTTATTCAGTGACGTAACATGATGCATTAGTGCATTAATGCATTAACTTGCTGGCAAGACGTTCCTCAAATCTGTTAACATTTTTGAATGGTCATATTCACGTCGACCACCTATAATTGTTTGCCTTCTGCTTAGTGTGCTGGGTCTGTCTTTCCTCTAGACTGCTGTCTTCTGAATTCATATTTGTCATTGTTCATCCCTCTTCCAAGGAAAACCAGCAAAGCTCCATTGAATCTCTCCTTTGTCGGTCATGCTGTCAGACACTCCCCTCGTAGAGAATAAGGCGCTTTGGTTTTGTAACACAATAGAAATGGAAGGTACAGGATGGAATGGACTGTCGCTCTTGAGAATGCGCAAAGATTAAACAAAGACTTTGCTTTAGGAAAATAAGTTAGGCACAGGGTTCACTTTTAAAGAAGACATCAGCGTGTCCTTGACAAAATGCCAAAAGTCTTCTGTACTTTTGTTTATGAGAGAAGACAAGAACATCAACAGAACAATGAAGAATTCTGACCTAATATAGTGGCTGGGAGGCAGTCTGGAGGTGTGTAATTAAAAACGCAGATGTTTTCCATCTTTAAATGAACTCCTCTGTGTTTTTTCTGCAGCATCTTTATATAGCAAACGCTCTCTCAAGGCAGTACGAGACATTCTGAGGTAAGCACACTTTTAATATTCTGTTCGCTTTATGCAGCACTTCAATTTAAACCTTTAAAATGTGACATCCTGACAATAATACATGATAAAAAGAGATATTAGATTTTAAATTAGCTAGTAATTACATCTTACAGTTGAATATTAGTGATATTACTGCATGCTCATCATTAATTTCAGTCAATAACCAATATTGTACCAGGAATTTGTGCATTCCTGTTTCATGAGATCAATTTTATTTCAATTATTAAACCATTAAGAACTGTTGCACTTTTGGTATCAGTGCTGTCATCTATTCACTATTAGATTACATATCTACAGTATATGGTAGACCAAAGAAAAATAGCCTGACGTGGTCAACATGTTATATGAATATGTAGAGTGCATGTGTCTGTATATACTATATATCAGATGGAGTGCTGTGTGTGAGTGTCTATATGTGCGTGTCCAGGCACCTGCCAGAAACCTTAGTCATATTTCCCATGCAAATGCTGATTTGTTGACATGCCACAGCATGGGCTGCCGGGCTGGTTTGCATGAGGTGGAATGTCACCGATGGAGCAATGAACGATTCCTGACCAGAAATGGGTGAAAGGGAGGAGAGGCGAAGGATGGTTTGGGTGTGTAGGGAAGGGTTGGTCAACAGTGTTTAGTTTCTTTCCTTTTACTTTTTGCGTATGTCATCCATGCACAGGTCGTCTCTAGATCCTCCTTCTCAGTCCAGGTGGAACAGTTTTGCATCGACTCCATCGATACCATCTAACGTCAGGTCAGAGAATAGTACAGTAAAAACACGGTCACTTCTCATACAGTATATTCACTTTAAGGCTTTGGTTGGCTGATATTCACGCTAATGTTGTTGTTTTTGCTGAAGTGTAATGGACGTGTTGAACATACTGAAGGATGATCCTGAGGAACTGTTGCTGGATTTGGGTTTTGGTATCGAGGAGCCTGATATTACTGGAAGAATCCCGGCACGATTTCTTAACTACCAGTCCAGTGCTCGTGGCATCAGCATTCAGCTCTTTCTGGAAGCTCAGCAGAACCGAATGGACATCGAAAATGCAGATGTCAGGAGTGAGCAAGTTTCCTCAAGTTCATATAACAATGAATTATTTAATCAAACACGTCATTTAACTAGTTTTTTTCTGTGGTACTCAAAGACTTTTCTGAAGAATATAATGGCTACTTCTTGAGTATAATGAAAGTGAATTTCTCAAGAGTGTCATGGATGATTTCTCAGTATTATGAAAGTGAATAGAGACTGGAAAGCTTCAAAATGACAACAAAACATTTAAAGTGGTTTACATAATTTGACACTATAATCTGAAGTCCTAAATTAGTTTTGTGTAAGGAACAGGTCTGAGAAGACTTTTAATATAGTGCACAAGCCATAGGCACCACTTTTTATGATGGCTTTATGGTGCGTTTTCATCATTTTTGAAGCCTAAATTCATCATTCTAATCTTTAGGAAGAATATTTTTACATGCAGCCTTCAAGTAAATAAATATGCTATGTCTATACTAACTATTAAAGTGGTTTAAATAATTAGACACTATAATCTGAAGTACATACATTAGTTTTGTGTAAGGAACAGATCTGAGAAGACTTTTAAAGAGCCCCTATTATACATTAAAAAGGGTCATATTTCGGTTTTAAGGGTCTCCAACAACAGGCTGATGTGCATGCAAGGTAAAAAAAACAAAAAACGTTCATGGTCTTATAATATGCATTTATTTTTACCTAATTATCCCAGCGACTCCCATATGATTTGTGCAGTGATTCATTTGTTCCCAAACCCCTCCTTAGAGCAAAACTAATCTGCGCTGATTGGACGATGACAGCCTGTTGCGATTGGTCGACAGTGTTCAGCGCGAGACAGTGAAATGCCCAGCACGGCTTATCAACAATATTGAAGTAGTCAGAGTGCATAGTGTATGTGTGAGCATACCTGCCAACACTCCTGTTTTTTCCGGGAGTCTCCCGTATTTCAGACCCATCTCCAGCCACCCTCCTATTTTGTTATTTATCTCGGAAAACTCCCATAATTTTAAGCTCACAAACGCATTTAAATCCATAAAGTGGCATGCGTTGCGTTTTTAAAATGGCATTAGACGCAATATGAGAAAATAAAGAGTTAACCAGATATAGTACAAGCGGTTACAAGTAACAAAACACAATTTAATACATCATTTGCAAGCTAGAGAAAACAAGGAGGCAACCATGGTAATGCACTTACTTACACTTGTGAAATGGAGGAAAAAACTGATCCCTTATCCATTTACTGACAAATTCCCTTACATCAATAGTCTTTTCTGGTGCTTCCTTTAACAAACGGCCGACGAATACCCTGTTGTAAGCATGTAGATTCCAGAAGCACTCGAACTGCACAAGGCTGGGCTATAATGCTGAAGTATGTTTTGCAAAAATAAACCTCAACTACTGACTCTTCATAGTTTCATCTTTGGGTAAAGAAAACAACACTAACTTTCTCTCACACTTCCAATAATATCCAGCAGAGCACAGCGTCTTCATGACTTAATTCAACCGGCGTCTGCTACAGTGCTTGTCTTCCTCTTTTTCTTTGCTACTGTTTGTGGGCGGGGCTGCAGGTTTCAATTTTCCTGGGTTTGCGTGCGCAACAATCGGGTGGGGCTTAAGTTTTGTATTAACGTCACTTCGAAATGGCTAAAGACTCGTTATCAAGACGATTCATTTGAAGCACTATGAGTCGACTCTTTTATAAATGAATCAATAGTTTTACACATTGTTTATTTTCAGATTTAACCCTTAGCTGGGTATTTCACTTCACTTAGAGCTGTGTTACACACTACATGGAAGGTCATTCTCAAAAACCCAAAATAGGAGCTCTTTAATATAGCGCACAAGCCATAGGCACCACCTTTTATGATGGTTTTATGGTGCAATTTCATCATTTTTGAAGCCTGAAATCATCAATGCAATCTGTAAGAAGAACATTTACCAGCAGCCTTCAAATAAATAAATTTTATATGTTATGCATCTATACTAACTATTAAAAGGGTTTAAATAATTAGACACTATAATCTGAAGTCATACGTTGGTTTTGTGTAAGGAACAGGCCTGAGGAGACTTTTAATGTAGTGCACAAGCCATAAATGCCACTTTTTATGATGGTTTTATGGTGCATTTTCATCATCAAGCCTGGAATCCTCATTTTAATATGTAAGATTATATTTACAGTACATACAGCCTTTAAATAAACAAATATTATGTTATATGTCCTTTGTGACAGCTTTTGAATGGTTCTTTAATATTCAGAAACCTGACAAAAACTACTAGAAAAAACGAAAAGAAGAGTTTTTAAGGGACTGTACTGTTTGTGGTTAATGTGCTGAACAGCAAAAATAAAAGTCATTTCCTGTACAGCTGCAATGGGTTTAAATCATGATAAGCAGATTTATGTGCAAGCCGTTTCAACAGTGCTCAAACTCTCTCTTTCTCCCAATGCTCAGATCGGTTCAGGCAGCTCGAGGTTCTCCAGCAGGTCACCACAACCTTCTCCTCTCTGGTTGGTGCCAATGCTCAAGATGCAAACTCTACTGCTTCCCGGATATCTGCAGAAGTTCGGGAGAAGAGAAAACGCATGGCCATGATGCTGCATAAAGCCTACAAGAAGAGCCGCAGTCAGGGCCAAACATTAGAAAACCAGCAGGTCTCCTCTACTTCCATGACCCCTTCAGTCCCTGAATCACCAATCACAGATAAAAGGGTCCCTTCAAAACGCACAAGAATGGCAGAAAACAGTCTCCTTCCACTGGAAGAAGAGGAAAATGTGAATTCAGAGTCAGCTGGGTTACTTCTAAACAGCCCAGCGGCAAGAGGAACATCAGACCTACTGAAAATTGACTTTATCTCGGCTTCAAAAGAGGAGAGTCTGCAAAGGCCTCTTGAATCTTTTGAGCTGGAAGAGGTGAAGTATTATGTATCTGCAGCGATATCTTCTGTACTTTCTCACTGTACTCTTTCTAATGTTCTTGGCTCTTTTTTTTTCAGATCCAGAGTTTCGATGAAGGAAGTGTTTCTGGGAGCTGCAATGGCCCAGTGGATCCTGGAGGTAAAGTATATGGGTAGCCAAATGTGTTTTTTTTTTTTTTGTAAAACATAATCTTTAAAGAATAAATAGATATGTTTATGTAGTTTGAAGTCTGATGTTTGAGAAAATACAAGGGGTCATTACCTTTATCAATTCCTTCACTCATAAAAAAGGCGTTTGCTGCGTGTTCAAACTACTTATTTAAAAGCTGAAACATCACAATTCTTGAGATATTTTTTAGGATAACTTGATTGTTTTAGGTTCAATCCACTTAAATTTGTAAAAACTAATGAGTTAACTTAATTTCTTCATGTTATCCCAACACAAATTGATAGTGTGGGACCACCAAAGGACAACAAAACTTAATTTTATAGTGGTTTCAAAAAATGAAATATGTGAAACATTCATTCATTTTCTTTTCGGCTTAATCCTTTTATTATTCAGGGGTCACCACAGCGGAATGAACTACCAACCTATCCCGCACATGTTTTACGCAGCGGATGCCCTTGGGAAACATCCATACACTCTCATTCACACACATACACTACGGACAATTTAGCCTACCCAATTCACCTGTACCGCATGTCTTTGGACTTGTGGGGAAAACACAGAGGAAACCCACGCGAACGCATAGAGAACATGCAAACTCCACACAGAAAGGCTCGAACCAGTGACCTTCTTGCTGTGAGGCGATTGTGCTACCCACTGCGCCAGCACGTCGCCATATGTGAAACATTCTGAGACAAAAACAGCTTCACAGGGGACTTCAGTTCATTCTTGGAGACTTAACTTCACATAGTCATTTTAGATACAATTCTGAATAATATTTTGCTTCGCATGATTTGTTGACCATTTTCAGTAAATAAGGGTGTCACAAAGGACAACGTAATTTTATAGTGGTTCCAAAAAAAAGTTAAATATGTGAAATATTCAGAAACTAAAAATTAACATGTGCATGTCATGGGGACTCCAGGCATATGATCTTGAATCTTCAACTAATTAAAGTTTTTGTAATTGCCTGATTTAAAATGAGCACATCCAGTGTCACACCAGAGGGCATGATTTTCAGTGACAACATGTATCTTATGTTTTTAGAAATACATGGATGAATAAAAAAATCCTACCATTTACTGAAGTAGCCTCTTTTAAAATTAGGCCTGTGGTATTTATGACTGATTTCATGATTTTCTTTTCAATTTATAAAAAAATGTGCTTGAAACAGAGATTTGGCAAAAAAAATGTAAAAATATTCAATGAACACAGCATATTTTATAATAGGAGTTCCATGAAGGCGAACAACAAGAACAGCAAGAAGGTCGCTGGTTGGCATTTCTGTGTGGAGTTTGCATGTTCTCCCCGAGTGCTCCCGGTTTCCCCCACAGTCCAAAGACATACGCTATATGTGAATTGAATAAACTAAATTGCCCATAGTGTATGGGCGTGTGTGTGGGTGTTTTCCAATACTGGGTTGCGGCTGGAAGGGCATCCGCTGTGTAAAACATATGGAAAAAATAGTAGGTTGTTTATTCTAAAATGGGGCTAAGCTGAAGTAAAATGAATGAAAGAATGATGAGTTCCATAGAAGACCAAGAAAAGTTAAGCATATACAACATTTTCATTCATTCATTTTCTTTTTGGCTTAGTCCCTTTATTAATCTGGGGTTGCCACAGCAGAATGAACCGCCAACTTATCCAGCACATGTTTTACGCAGCGGATGCCCTTCCAGCTGCAACCCATCTCTGGGAAACATCCATACACACTCATACACTATGGACAATTTAGCCTACCCAATTCACCTGTACCACATGTCTTTGGACTTGTGGGGGAAACCGGAGCACCCGGAGGAGACCCACGTGTACGCGGGGAGAACATGCAAACTCCACACAGAAACGCCAACTGACCCAGCCGAGGCTCGAACCAGCGACCTTCTTGCTGTGAAGCGACAGCACTACCTACTGCGCCACCGCGTCGCCTATACAACATTTTAAGTAACGTAAATACTAAGTTTTTGTCATGTATGACTGTCAAAATGCGACGTCACGTCAACAATTCATCCACCTGTATTTCTGCAGAACTCTTTCCTTGTAGTTCTTGAAGAGTGAAAGCACATTGTGGATTCAAGTCATTTACATGGCACAATTTCCATCTCTGATATTATGCAAACGACTCATGAGATTGTTCAGTCATTTTCATATGTGCTGCATATTGTATAGTTAATGTCCGCCTTACCACAGTGATGTGGAACAATTAATGTTTGTTTAGTGTGATAAAGAGGCTTTAGAGTTTATACCAATGCATTCTAATAGATCCTGCTCTCACGTAGGTGAACAAATCCAGTCTTATGTGATGAGAACGAACAGTTGTCAGTCAGACAGCAGCGGCTTCCTAGAGGAGCCCTTTATACCTTCGCTGACCCAGCAGAACAACCCTGAGCTCATGAAGGTAAGATGTGTTTCAGCTCTTGCCTTCTGTACATATACAGTACAGTTGGTTCACGTATGTGAGTTTGAACTTGACTATTGTTCTTTGATATTAAAATAAAGAGATATACATATGTTTCTGGGTACTAAGTAATCATTAATATCTTTATATAGCAAGAATATGTTGTTATGAAATATTATGGCTTTTTGTTCTCTTTTCTTAATTTATGTTAAGCTGCTTTAATGCAGTCTACATGGTCACACTTTACAATAAGGTTTCATTAGTTAATGTATTTATTAACATAACCTAATAATGAACAATTCTTGTACAGTGTTTATTAATCATAGTTTAACATTTACAAAAAATCCAAAATCTTGCTTGTTAAAGGGTCAAAAAACACCAAAACACATTTTTTGAGCTGTTGACAGTCATATATGTGTCCCACGCTGCTATAAACACTATTAGGACACATATATTGCACTAAAAAGTGAAAATTGGTTGTTTTTGCGTTATTTTAAGCAAATTCGTTCTTCCGCTTTGAAACAAATTTTTGAAGCTGCGTCACGGCGATTAGATACTTGTGTGTAATTCAGCATGGAGACTGGATGTCTGTACCTGCGAGTACATTGTGACGTCTCTGAGTGTGCAGCATTAATTCATGAGAAAGACTTGGTTTAAACCAATCAGCGCGCTCTTTTGTGTATGCGGTGCCACTTCATTTATATGCATGACAGCTTCGAAGACTGTTTTACCTGTTACAGTGTTCAGAGAGACGCCACGTTGTGTTGCCAAAACAAGTGGAAGAACAAGAATTTGGTGACCTGGGTCGTCAGTGTTGCATTTATCAATGTGCTGCGTTTATTATTGTGCTGCAACGAAGGTTTTGTTTTCATTTCCCCGCTATGAAAGCGCAGCTGGACTCACGTGTGGAATACAGTGCACGCAACACAAATGCATTTAAGGAAAACATTTTTTTTTACCTGAGAGCTTTTCGCATCTAGAAATGATGAAATCCGGATTTGCCGCTCGTCTCCTTTTAAAAAAGACAGTTCCAGTTTGTGTTGATTGTCCTGTCGCTACAGATTTGGTAAGTGTGTGATCAGATCAGTGCCCTTTGTTTGTTCATTCAGACGACAAAGTTAGTTTGTATCGTCAGCAGTGCTCTTTTAGTTTTTAAAGACATACCATAGTCAAAATGATTTAGTTACTAAGTTTACAGTATGTTAATATCACTGCAATATTATAGTTCAATATTATAGACTGAAAGATCCGCTGTAAATGCTGCTCTCCAAATGTAAAGATGTAAACACCGCAATCAAACTATTACCATCGTGTAGGATTTTCGCCGCATTTTGTGACAGGACAGTCTATACTACTGAGTGCATCTAAGTTACAGAGAAATGTGGAGGATTTTTTTCTCCTATTTGCCGTGCGGTATTAAACATTTTATTAAAACTCCACTATCCAGCAGTTCCTCACATACAAAATGTCGTTTGTCACAAGGGTATGCATGAAATATTCCAATTTACCAAAGTACCAAACTGCAGTTCAAGTCGACAAATTAATAATTTGGCAAATAATTTGATTTCTGATGTCCATGTAAACACAGTCACTGTCTTTCTCCGCTGCGTCTGTGTTTGTTTTGCCTCTGTGAAAATCAGCGCGTGCCCAAAGGGCAACTCCCATTTTTTGCAAAGTCTTCCCTCTTTCCCTCCCCCGACACTCCCACCTAAACAGAGCTGGACACACCCACTGTCCTGAGTTTTTCCAAACTAGAGGTGTGAAAACACTCTGCTGAGACAAGGGGGATTTGTGGCCCTTTAACATTAGTTAATGCTAACATGAACTAACAATGAACAACTTTATTTTCATTAACTAATGTTAACTAACATGAATAAATACTGTAATTAATGTATTGCTCATTGTTTGTACATGATAGTAAATATATTAACTAATACATCCCGATTGTAAAATGTGACCATCTACAGCCCTATAGAAATTAAATTCTAAATATATAAATTAATTAAAATATAAATTAAATATATAAATTGATCAAAAGGGACAGTATACTGTTTTGGCTAATATCCATACTTTTGGGAGTGTTTGGAAAACCTGTTTGGAAACAACTTCTTGGAATCATAGTCACTGTTTTTCAGTTACATTTAGGGTGTGTGTGTGTGTGTGTGTGTGTGTGTGGGTTCTTTTGGTAAAATACAGTTAGTCATGTTTTATGTCATGTTCACATAGCCATTTTTTAAACCACACCTAAATAAATGAAATAAAACAATCTGTGTTGTTTGGTTTTTATCCGATACAAAGTTTTCTCCCACAAGTTACATTTTTGCCGATAAATCAAAATACAATGCAGAGAAATTGCATTTGTGAACTGTAAAAGTAATTCAATTATTATTATTATTATTATAATAATTATTTTATTATAATATTATATTAATTATTAGTTAATTATTAGTATTATTAATATTATTATAATTATTAGTTTATTTTTAGCATATCAATCTATTTATTAATTTTTTGCATACTGTGACATATTTGGTCTTTGCTACATTCATTTTTTTAGTGGGATCAAACCAGAGTTTGATTTGATATGCTCCAAACCAACAGACCAAGTCCTGAAAACATAGATATTGGTCTGCTTGTTGTTGGCCCACATCACCTAGCAAGCATTTTTTTGTGTGTGTGTGTGTGTTAAACAGATGTCTAATAGATGCCTGAGCAAATACATCTTGGCTAAATTTGAGCCATCTGTGAAAATCTAATAAATTCTAACAATAGTTAACCAGTCATCAAATAGACATGAATGAATTACTTCACATGTTAAGCCTATTTGTTGAATAGTCAATTTTTTTGTTACATCTATTAATTTTCAGCGACAGCTTAAATTTATCATTAGTTTAGCCAAGTCGTCTATGTTTAGACATGCATTAGACATGGTAGGTAGGAATGGATGGAAGCTTTCACACTTACTAAAATGAACTGCATTAAATAAAAATAAACAAATAAATAAAAAACAATACAAACAATACATACATACACGCATACATACATAAATAAATAAGCAAGCAAGCTCTAAAGTAGTTTGCTTTAATCAAATCAAACCTGCCAAAAGAGGGCACCCCCTACATTTTGGGCAGTGAAGTGGAATCATGCACTAGCTCCTTAATAACCTTCGTAGGTGTAATAACATTAGTTTGATTTTGCAGATGCTGAATGCCATATCCCAAAACAGTACAGAGGGTCAACAGAAGAGCTCAGAACGTCAAGAGACGAAAGATCCAACTACAGATGAACAGAACTGTGAAACACAATCCAACCAGAAACACTCAGCTGACTCTAGAACGATTAACTCAGGAGAGTTGAGGAAAATGATATCTGAACAATCGCCACCAGATATTAGTCAAATCCGCAATAACAATGTTTACACTTTAGCATACTTTGTACAAATGGATCCCATTGGTTATAAGACTGAAATTCAAGACAGATCAGTATCAGAAAGTCCAGATCGCCGAGTTTATAAGGAAGGAATTTCCCTGTTTGAGGAACTGAAATCAGCTGAGATGAACTCACGCTTGTGTCCCACTGATCTGAAGAAGGAAGTTTTGGAAAAAGACGTAGGCAAGCGGGATCCAGCTTTGGAACTAATCAGGGAGTCAAATCAAGAAAAGCCAGAATCGGGACGTTATTCCCCCACAGCGCTTAAACTCAGGAGAGAGTCTTTCTCCAGGACCTCTAGATCTGAAGTGATCACAGATAACGATTCAGGAACAGCACAGACACCCTTCACCTCAGTGGACACATCTCCACCTCACGTGTGGACCTCTGAGGAATGTTTTGGAGATCCAGGACATTTGCGTACTCGTTCAGTGTCTCTGGACACTGGTTTGTCGTATGAGGAGGAGGATCATAGGTTGCAGGGTGCATTGTGGGCAGGAGCGCAACGATGCTTCCATTGTGGGTCACAAATCAACTACGACAATGGCTGGACAAAACCTCAACTTGAACTTTCATCTAATCTGCCAGTAAGTAGATAATTACTATGATAGATAATGAATATTATGCTGTATTTTATACATTTTAAAGTATTATGTATTAAAAAAAACATCACTGTGTGCACATCTAGAAAAATTCTTAAAGGCAGGTGCTCATTCAAGCCAAACACAATAGAAAAAGTCAAAAAAAATTCAAATAAAAAAATCTCTTTGCTTGCGCGCCAATTTCCTCTGTTCATGCACAAAACTTCTTCCACACCCTCAAATATAAACTGCTCAAGTGCAGATGTTCTTGTGCGCTCTCAAATAAATGCTGCTAAAGAGCAATTTAGCGCGTTTATGTAGTGAGTATGTTTCCAATATTTATTAGATTTGCTAGAAATATTTATGAATGTCTCTAATAAAAGTAAGTAAAGTGAAATGGCTATAAACTCCAGCAAGTTAAAGTCATTGTATGCAGAGCCATAGACTTTTATATATAAACTATAATTATGGAAACTGTGTTCATCATAACTGAAAGCTACGTCGTGTTTGCTGGCATCACGTACCTGTCAGTCAGTCAGCATGTCACCTTATAAGGTTAAACAAATAATGCACAGCACTACAACGGTTAAAGAAAAGTTTGTGCTGTTATAATTCACTTTTAATACGTTTTGGTGTGATTATAATCTGCTATTTAAAAAAAACGACTGAATGTTTTGAATGTGAAGCCGTGGCGGGATGAGTTTTGGTGTGGCGCCCGCCATGGAAGAAAGATCTTCACACTTTAGCCAAGATCAGCTCTTAAAAGATATTCTATTAAACTTAAACGGTAGACCTATTATATTTATCTCTTGAGAGCTAAAGTGGCAGTGTGCTGATTTTTTCAAAACATTTTTTATTTTTACTTTTTAAATTACTAGGCATGCACAATATTGATTTAGGATCAATACTTATACTTTAGGGCCAATACTTATCAATACTATTGATTTTTTTTATTTATCTTTATTTGTGCATGCTAATTTCTTCTGGTTTGACATTAGAATTATTGTTGTCTCTTGCTCAAATTGTTCTTTAAAACTCTAATAATTGAACAACACTTGGATGTATTCAGTGAATATGCATTTTTCATACTGTATATTCATTCTTTTTCTTTTCGGCTTAGTCTCCCAATGAAATGAACCGCCAACTTATCCAGCACATGTTTTAAGCAGCGGATGCCCTTCCAGCTGCAACCCATCACTAGGAAACACCCATACACACTCATTCACACACATACACTACGGACAATTTAGCTTACCCAATTCACCTGTACCGCATGTCTTTAGACTGTGGGGGAAACCGGAGAACCTGGAGGAAACCCACACGAACACAGGGAGAATGATCTAATTTTTATTTAGTTTAATAACAAAACATAAGTAAATAGCGCTCTTCCACCTAACCAGCTTTACTGAGGTGAAGTTTGATTTATATTCACACATTTGTTCATTTTTGAACAGTGACAGCCTGTGACACAGTTTTGGGGAAATATAATTCCTGCACCCGCTGGCGTATCAACAACTAATGTAATGTAATGTAATGTAATGTGTATTTATATAGCGCATTTATTGTGTATGGCCATACACCCAAAGCGCTTCACAATCATGAGGGGGGTCTCTCCACAGCACCACCAGTGTGCAGCATCCACTTGGATGATGCGACGGCAGCCACAGGACAACGGCTCACCACACACCAGCTATTGGTGGAGTGGAGAGACAATGATAGAGCCAATTCGGTGGATAAGGGATGATTGGGAGGCCATAATCGTAAGGGCCAAGAGGGAATTTAGCCAGGACACCAGGGTTACACCCCTACTCTTTACGAGAAGTGCCATGGGATTTTTAATGACCACAGAGAGTCAGGACCTCTCTGTGTCTACTAGGCTTGATAAAGTGCGTGTCTTCATAGAGTTTTGTTACTGGTGAATGACATGATCTAGTGTTATATTGAATAAGTGCGCATTTGCGCGGTTATGACTTAAGGAGGCGTGAATTTGGACAGCAGCGGAGGATCATAAAATTTCTAAGCTATTATGCTAATGCTAGCATTCTGGCAGATCACCTACTGCACCTTTTACTGAATGATTATTCAATACTGTTTTGTACAGATATATTATGTCATATTATTTAGAATTCAAATGCATTTTGGCTTAGTGACAACAATATCATTGGTAATTATTTAGAGAGGCGCAGTTAATTAAATTAACTACATCCCTAAAACATCCCTTTCTGAATGTGACTGCCATATAATCACACTAAACACTCAGAATTAATATAACAGCAGTCCAGATATCTAAATCAGAGAAGAGGTTCAGGCTGATGGTGGTTGTGGGTAGATGATTTATTTTTAACAGCAGATTGGAGCTTGGCCCACTTATCTCTAGTGGGAAGAATTGAGCATTTGCAGTATGGAGATCCATGGGTTGTTGACCAAGCGTAGATCTTTTCAGAACATACTTAGATGAAACACGTCTATTCTAGGAAAATCTCTTCTACCTCTTAAGCTCTTTGCACTGCTTGTTTAATGAGGCTTATTTGAATCTGTATGCTTTATTTGCATTTGTAATGGAAAACAGTAGCAAACATCGACCACTTCAGAATCTTCACAGCCTTTAAGCACGAGCACTAAAAATCCCCTTCAACAACACACATCCTTACTTACAGACACACAACTCAAGCTGCCTGCATTTGGAGGTTACAGGCCATGAGCGCCTGGAAATCTTTTTATGCACAATTTTGACTTGCAAATAAACAATGATGAAAACCCATTCACAAAAATTCTTTGATCCATATCAAAAAAGTTAGTTTGACTTTGTTTTAACAGCTAAAATAATAAATTATCGGGTTAAAAGATTCCCAGGAACTGTTTGTGTTCCTGAGAAACATCAGGCAACCAAACATAAGATAACATGACAGTGTTTGTTGCTGTTTATGTTGCACTTTCAGGCACAATTAATTGACTATATTGGGAAAAAGAGCTACAGTGGTTTCCATGGTTGATGATTTGCCCAAGAAAGTGACGTGTCTTAAACACATGGTTGCTTAGTTTGCATTTTATGCAATATTCCAACTTTTCTGCAAGTAAATTTTTATTTCTTTTACTTTAGATGGAAACGGAGATATCTTTCTAGTCTTTATTTGTATTTTAAATACATTTTCTTCTTATATTTGGTGTTAAGGTTTGGGTTTTCTTTAAAGTCTGTGTAGAAAAAAATATACAAAATGAAAAATACCAAACAATTTTGTAATATAGTTGATCAAAAATGCTTTTCAGACAGAGGTTTACCAGCCTTTGACTACATTTGTTCTTTTTAAAAGGGAAATACTTATGTAGCTTAGATTAAAGTTAGACAAATAATTTTTTTTAAATGTATTCTTTTATTTATTGATTGATTAATTGATTGATTGATTGATTTGTCGTTTGTTTTCTATGTAAAATTATTACTTGTTTAAATGCCAAAAATGTTTTTTCACTTATTTTTAAGTCTGTCACGGTCACCAGCAATCCAGCATGTGCAGTTCTCTGGTAAACACACACATCACAGAGAACTACAAATCCACCATTTTATGGACTACAGTTCCAGTCATGCAACACACACACACACACACACACATACCTGCTCCAAGTCTTTATTGATTAGACTCACACAGCTGAAGCTGCTCATGGACTGATTACTGGACTATTTATACACCACACAAACACAGACAAGTTGCTGAGTCTTGTTGAACTTTTAACTGAGCATTACAACGCGTTTTCCTTGGCTTGTTTTGCCATGTGTTTTAACCTCGCCTTGTTTGTTTATGTACATTACCTGCTGCCTGCCTGTTGACCTTCTGCCTGTTTAATTGACCATGACTCTGGATTGCACGTATACATCGGTTTGCTCCTATGTTGACTGTTGCCTGCCTGACCATTTCTGTCTCAAAAAACCTTCAATTGGATCCTCACCTCTGTTCTCACATTACAGAACAGACCATTCACCCTGATGAAGACACATGATCTCAATTCCTGCTGGATCCATAATTGTGGCTGAGTCTTCTGTAATGCGAAGTGACGCTGGACAAAGGGAGTGCGGATTTGAACACAGGTTTATTATGCAGAGAATGGTCAGGCAGGCAACAGTCAATACAGGAGCAAACAGATTAACACAGGTAATCCAGAGTCGTGGTCAGTATACAGGCAGATGGTCAAAAGGCAGGCAGCATACAGGAATAAACAAAACAAAGCAAAGATCGGTACACAGCAAGACTAGGCATGGAAAATGCAATGTAATGTTCACTATACAGTTCAACAAGACTCAGCAATAGTGTGTGTGTCTGTGCTGTTTAAATAGTCCAAGTAATTAGTCTATGTGCAGTTTCAGCTGTGTAAGTGTTTGCAATCAATGGTGACTTGGAGCAGGTGTTGCACAACTGGATATGTTGTTCATTTTGAGGCAGGATTGTAGTTTGTGTGAATGAGAATGTTCTCCAGCGATCTAACCACCATAGATCGCTGGAGAACATTCAAATTCACACAAACTACAATCCTGCCTCAAATTGATCTACATTTCCAGCTGTGCAACACCCATACACACCTGCTCCAAGTCCAAGAAGAGAAATGGACTGTTGTTTGTTTTAATATTATTTTGTGCTGTATTATTTGGTTACTGAACAGCAATACATAACACTTTAAAATATAATTTTTTATGTGATTTTCTGAAGTAGTAGTGTTTTGAAATTAATGAATGCATAATAATCATGATAACAGAGAAACCGTGATTATTTCTCAGACTATAATCATACAACCAAAATCTATAATCGTTGCATCCCTACTTCTGGTTCATGCAGACTTTAAATCCAACCCTATTTAGGCATTTTGATAAATCCAATCAGCTGGTTTGGAGACTAATGTCAAGATGACTATAAAATTTAAATAAAAATAAGACCATCTTTTTTAAGGTTAACACTGTTAGATCACTTTGGTTATGATGTGCGGAACTAGCATACTAACCAGCTTCTATTAATAAACTTAGTTGTTTCCCAACTAATATTGCTTTCTTTCTCTTACCAGTACTCTCTGGATGAGCTTGAAGACATGTTGAAGTGTTTAAAGAAGTTCCGAACAGTTCTGACAGAAATTGAAGTGAGACTAGAAGACGAACAAGCATTCGTGTTCAGCTCTCTGTCAGACTCCCACAGGTGAATTTCACTGCTACTACAGTATATTGGAATATTGTATTGATTTTATAGTAATTCTCAGTGGCATGTATTTTGCTGTGTCGAGCAGTGTTTAAAGTTGATTTTGTGTCTCAGGGAGGAAGTGGAGGATGTTTTGAGGCTACGAGCAGCTGTTAAACAGGAAGCTGGGATGCTTGAACAGCAGCTGTCTGATCTAGTACATAACTATGATGACAGCATCAAAATGGTATTGAAACTACTCATGCACTTAATAAATATGGTTTATGACCAAGAACTTAATTAGGACTGAAAATGTTCCAAATACTTGTAAGGATGTAAAACTCATTGCTGTTTTTCCATTGGGAAATGAATGATTTATGAATTTATGTAAAAAAAATCTACCTTGTGAGCTCGTAGCTTGTTAATCGATGGTGTGTCCTTTTGTTGAACCCATCTGTTTGCATTAATTCAGCTCATTTTTAAAAATAATCATGTTTAATATTGTAATTTGTACAGAAAAACTACATTACCCAGGATGTCGCACGAATAATTCCACCAATCAAAAAAATCGCAGCAAACAAAGTGCACTAGAATAAATCTTTAGCTCCGCCCACTCCCACGAACCACAACTAATAATGTAAATCTCTGTTCGCTCTCAAAATACTTGGAAAATATTGCATATATTCCAAATATATATGTTTTTGACATTTTTGAAACAGAAATATTTTACAAATATAGGGATGTATTTATTTATGCGCATGTTTTGCTATAAGTTTAATATATTACTTCAAGGGACACTCATTACACATTAACCTTATTACCACGTTGTTTTTAAATTTATTTATCATTCCCAGTACTTCATTAAAATATAAATCTTTCTCTCATTGAAGCCATTAAGTACACAAAATCTTGAACCTTTATCTTTGATTCCTTTGCTTAAAATCTAAATTTGTAATAATATTCAGATCAATAGCTGTTTGGCTTGGTAATCAGATTATAAGGTTTTTGTGAAGACTTAATTTTGGAGGCCGTAAATAAGTCTAACATGCTGCAATTTAAGAAAACACGTGCAATTATTAAAAACGCCAGCAAAATTAGAACAGATCATCAGTTTGACAGCATATGTGTAGCAAATCCTCACAACGCAAACACATAAAAAAACGCACTGCATTTTCCTACATCATATCCATATAGCATCGGTATATGATTCGCCATTACTGGATGTGCCACCTGGTGGCGGCTGGGTGTACTGCAGCCAAAGCAGTAAACTGCTGCAGTCAGTTTAATGCCTCATTCACACTAGAAGTGACTTTGTAGCTGCCTAACGCTCTGGGTGGTAATCTGCTGCAAACGCAGGTCTGTGTAGGTCTATACAGCACAAATACAACTGGCCTCTGAGCGTGCTGAGAGAGGATCACGTGAGCTCTACTAGTGCTCCTATTGGATGTCAATAAAGAAAGTCGCTCTTCATTTACATAAAATTGAAGAAATCTCAACTTTGTCGCATCGCTCGACACGCCCATGTAGATGGAGGTCACTGGAAGTCGCTCACTCTCTGTTGAAATAAACGGTCGCTCATACTGTGAATGAGGCTTAAGACTGCTTAAATAATTCAGATCTTTTGTAATATTTAGATAAATATCGATACTTGGTGCCAGAGTACTGATAATGTATTGTAGCCAGAAATATCACGATATATTCGCATATCAATATTTTGTCCCACCCCTACTATTTAGATCACCTATAACTTCAATGAGCAATAGTCACAGCACAATAAACAAATCCCAGCCAGGTCCATCACATTATTGGAAACATTTCTGTTCTGTTCTGTGCTATTTGCATGTGTTATGAGAAAATGCAGTGCATTATCTTAATCCTCTACTGCACTCATTATGATAAATCTCTATATATTTTTCTTTTCTTAGAATGGCTTAACCTGAAGTGCTGTAAAAAAAATAATAAATTATGGTACTTTATGATATGTTGTCATGTGGCAACAACGTCCAACAGTGGACCTAACTTAGAAATTTCTAATTTAGAACTTTCCTTATAATTAATAATTTTGTTGTTTGTATGATTTAATTGGTGTTGCAATATTATATGCTTTAACACAGAACTTAGAAATGACACCTTATACATTATTTCCAGCAACTGATACTTCAACAGCTTTCGTTTATTCCATTCTTTTTGCTGCATATTATTGAAAACAAACCTAATATTGCATTATCATGTATACAACATACAGTAGGTATAACTATTACCTCCAGTAAATATTATAACAAATAAATAACAAGTCTAGTATATCCAGATGCATCAGAATAATGTAGCTACTAGCTAACAATGTTTATATATTATAACACTATACTACGCCTGTCTTATTTGCCTCTGAGCTAACTTACCTGAACTCTCTCCATCACTGCTCTTATCAAATGTCCAATCTGCATCATTCTCATAGTCACTAAAACCCATCCCATCCTCACGTTCACCTGCAGGAAGAGCCAGTTCTGTCCTTTTTGTCTTTCACTTACTATAGGACATGGTGGTGCTCGCTAATACACTGTTCCCTGTGTTTATATCTAATCAAAAGTATTGCCATAATTTTATTTGATCCATAATGCAAATGCCATTACCATAAGACTAATCAGCATTATATTACTAGCATTCATGTTGTTATTGTTACAACTTAAAAGATCACAGCTGACCTTGCTAGCTAGCTAAGCTATTGCAATATTGCACATTCCATTATTGGACAGTTTTTCCATTTGGCAACACATACATTTGATCGATTCACCAAAAACTAATTTGATAAAAACTTTGAGTTGTGAATATGTCATCATAACTTACTGAAAGTGATGTCTCAGATTTTATGTGGATCTGACATGAGTTCATCCTTTGTTTTCAGTGAAGTTTTCATTTGCATTCAGCAACTACTCACAATAAACATCAGTCTGTCAGAAATAGGCATGGGACGATAACCGTTTTGGTATACGGCGGTTTGGAAAAGTCAAGGTTTTAAAACTGCAAACATTTTCTATAATACCGTTCCTAAGGTATGTGTAAGATTTTTTATTTACTTTTTTTTGTTTGTTTTTTAGGACGACAGTATTTTCAGCAGAAAAAAATATCCAAAAATGCTGTATTAAATTGTAAAGAAATCTGTGTTTTTGAAACAAATGAAGACAGCAGAAGCCAATTAATCTTTTGAATCATTTAGCCTGACATGTTTACTGCTCCAAAATATTATAAATCTTTCAAAAAATAAAATATATTGTTTTTAAAGTAGAAACAAATTGTAGTTTTTTACCCAGACATTTAAAAATATATATTTTAGAGCAGTGAGTAATACCATCATACCGTGAAACCGTGATATTTTTATCCATGGTTATCATACCGTCAGAATCTTATACCGGCCCATGCCTAGTCAGAAATCACTCCACAGAAAAACACTGCATGTCATGTGACTTAACCAAAGCACATCATTGGCTAAACTAAGGTCTTCTCTTTCCAACAAAAAAAAAATAGGATGTTGGTCTTAAAGAAACAGTGGCAGGGAAACAAACATAAATAACAGGTTGCCATATGGCAACACCATGCGGTGGAGGGTTAATTTGTTTGCATTGTGAGGAAATGCAGCATTTTTTTTATGTGTTTGCGTTTTGAGGACTTGCAACACGGATGCCGTCAAATCGATGAGGATCTTTTCTTAATTTGCTGTAGTTTTTGGTAATTGCTTGTGTTTTCCTAAATCGCAAGTACATTAAAGTCCACATGACCTTTTTTTGCAAACTTTATTCTGTTTATATTGTGAGGCAGTTTAGACATGCACAGTTGAATTGTTCACCACAAAACTAGCAATGTGAGCTAACAAAATCCTATGGTTTTGATTTCTTTTGTACTTTAAGCTCCCTAAAATCCCTCACTTATTATTACACCTTTGTGAAACTTTGTTAAAACTCTTCTCTTATGATTCTAGAAGCTGAATCGACTCATGGATGAACAGTCTGAGCTGTGCACCCAACTGCGGATTACACCCTCTGATACGCCCTATTCACCACCCACCTCGACCAGGAGCGTGGCAGTTCAGTGCTGCCTGCTGCCCGTCATGTCCAGTCCACAGCGGTGCGTCCATCATCACTGCACCTGTCCTGGGAATCAAAGAGCAACATGTCAAGATTCACACCGGTTCCCCTCCCAAACCCAATGGGATGCCAATCGCAAACCAGACAGGCTCGACTTTCTAGCTTTTATCAAAAGTGTAAGAAACACCCAGTCCGATAAGAAGAGTTGGATTTGATGATGGTTAAATGTACTGAATGTTATTAATGGCCCACTTTTTTTTTCTTTTAGCTGAAACATTCATTACAGCATTCAATTAACAGTAACCCTCTGCAATAAGAAGGTTTGTTTTATATCTGTAGCTTTATTTCTGTTTCAGTTTGTAGTAAAAAGTTAGTTATACTTAATGTACCATACCACATTGACTTTTTAGTATGAGAAAATATTTTTTGGGGCTCCAAATGTAATTTAGGGAATATATTTAGTTCTTTTTTGTAAATAAATGTGGGAAATTGCTAATCATTTTCTGGATTTATTATAAATTTTATTTTATAATTTGAATACAGAACACATACGAAATTGCTCATTTAATCTTTTGTCCTTTTTGTGTCTTGTTTTAGTAATGCAGCAATACAGTGAAGACCTGAAGATTCTGCTTGTTTTTTCCCAAGTCACTTACAAAATGAAGTGCTCCTTCTTGAGTTCAGAACTAATAAAAATATGTATATATTATAAACCATGTGTCCAGATGAGTTTATATGTGCACAAGTATCTCAGTATATATATATATATATATATATATATATATATATATATATTGAATCCAGTAATATTGAACAGTCTCATTCCCTCCCCTTCTCTGTTTCTCTTTGTAATAACCTTAATTTCACAGCTCTGACCCTATAAGGAAACTGCTACAGTAATGCAATGGTTCCTCTAGTGTTTCTGAGAATTAGGGTAAAGTTGGTTTTATATTCACACGTTCTGACTTTGTCCTTAATAATATAATTTCACGAAAAAATATTCATTGCAATTCTAAACAGTAGAATCACATTAGCAGCCAATGACCCTAACTTTTTGTTTTCAAGTCATTACATGCAATTTCAGATTGAATATTCAGAATACCATGGTAAACAATATAGGGAGCATGTCATAAGTTGTCACTGATCAAATGTGTGAATATAAAACCAAATTTACCTCAATTTCCTAAGAGACTTGCCAAGAGTTTTGTGTCAGAAAATGGAAACGTTTTATTTTTTTTGTTTTTACAGATATAATCTTTTCCAGAAATCGTCAAAGACAAATATAGATAGGGGAGAGAGGGGCACAAAGTAACACTTTTTGGTTTTGGTCAAATAATGAACAAAGTAATAGGGTTAGACAAAACATTTTTTTTACCAACAACACACAAGCCTCTCCAACAAATGAGCACTGGAATTATGATCGCCGGACCTATGGTTTCTGTGCAGTATTGCCATAAGTGCCAAGAGTAAAACTTTTACTATTTACCCTACCTGCGGGGCAAGTTGTAACAGACAGGGGGTTAGTTGTAACACATGCTTATAAAGGCAGTTTTTACACAATTAATTTAAATATTTAGTTTACTTTAAATAGTAGCTATATTTCCTCAGTAATTGGCTCATTTCTTTTTTATTCTACAAAGCACAGAATGTTTATTTATTTATTTTGTTTATTGGATGAACACATTTGAATCTATTTGCATTATTTTTCATTTATCCATTATAATACAATGCATTTATTTGCAATATTAGCAATAAGATATATTTTTTTCTATAAAACAATATTTTCTATTAAAAACATTTTTATTTAAAAAGTTCTCAACATTACACTCAACATTCAAAAAATATTTTGTTAGTTTAGTTGGTGTCCAACAGTGTGTGGCTTAATTGTAACACCCTGTTACAACTAACCCCGCTGTGTCATGTTTTCCTCAAAACTGGCTAGCAGTCACTGTGTGTCTTATATATCTTTCAAAATGGTTTCATCTTTTAGCCTAGAAGACGGTGATGACAACAATATAAGATTTTACGTACATACTTTCAGCCATTTTTTATATAAAAATATTGACTATAATACTTTAATGCTGCAAAAATGGTTTCTCCTGTGTTTCTCATCCAAATTTCGCCCAAATTTTTTAATAATTGTCAGGAAGACGTCTGCCGACACTGTGGTGAAAACCTCGGAGGCATGCCATAGTTAACCCTGAGCAAATACCTAAAAACTCTGTTACATTTAACCCGCGTTACTTTGCGCCCCGCGCTACCCTAGACAAGATTTTGGACACTAATTAAAGTTTACCTATGATATTTGCAAGCCTCTTTATTGAAAAAAAACCCCAGCTTAAACCAGCCCCTGATTTTAAAGGGGTTTTGGCCATTTCCAGGCTAGCTTCCAGCCATTTCCAACTTGGTCTTTGCTGCTCCCAGCCTGACCAGAAGGACCAGGCTGGAAATGGTAAAATGAAATGGCTGGAAATTAAGTTACATAATTAGTCATTTTGTAAATGAATATTTAACACATTAATACAAACATCATAACAAACATTCATCTTTTGTCAAGAATTATTCGTCTCATTCAAACTGTTTATGAAGTATTTCACCAAAGTTCAATGCAAAAATGGCTCGCAAAATACATTTGGCCAACAAATAATTAATTATTTTGCCTTGTAACATTTAACTACCGTTCTTTCCACAACGTAAGTGTGAATATAACAAAATGCTGTTTAAAACGTTAACAACTTACCTGTTTGATTGATATTATTAAATATACGTCGTTACTTCCTCAAATATATAGCTGGACGTTTGAAAATAATACATTAAAAGCAGTAAGTCTGCACTTTTAACAATAAAATTATCACGTAAATGTCTATATATATATTATTAGTTTCATTTATTCTCAGTTAATATTTGTCAGAATGTTTAGTTTAACCGCTTCATCAGAGCTCAGGGATTGTGTGTAAAGTTCCACATTGCATTCAGACTTTTTTACGTCTATGATTCAGTTCAAGATTTTACGTTTATGTCTGTTCTTGGCAGACGCTCCCTTACCTGGCGTTGATTTGGCATTCGTGTTTTTTTACACCGTGTTTTGCCCTGTGAATGAAAATTAAAAAGCTCTTCACACTCTCCGTACTATACACACTCCACGCGTGAGAAGGAAACACCCTTCACATCACAGGAAAATAGACTCACATCAAAGCCTCTTAGCAAACAATACGTCCACATTGTTTTCATTTAGGCCTATTATTCCTCTCCTCTTGTTTCACGCTCTCCATTGTGCTCGTAATGAGCTGCGAGCACTGATCTACAGCAGGGTTTGTGAACTGGTGGGTCGCGAACCAAAAGTGGGTCGCAGAGTGTTTATGTGATGTGAAACTAGAAAGATGTGTGTAAAAGCTGTGGACGCTTCACACGCGGTTTTTTGACGTGCGTATGGAAGCCCGTTTCCGCCACTGAATGATAAATAAATAT
>CAIGQZ010032287.1:9334716-9350627 GCA_903798205.1 Danio tinwini
CAATACAATACAATACAATACAATACAATACAATACAATACAATACAATACAATACATTCGTCCATCTCCATCTCATCCATCCATCCGTATAAACAAAAATATATGTGTATATACTGTAACATGCAAATCTAGCAGTGGAATGCTTTAGGGGAGGCATTAATTATTTAAATGATTACCTTTGCAGTTGTAAAATTTAATATTTTCGCATCTCAAAGTATGATTTGTTTTATTTATTCTATTTTGCTATTTCCGTCACTGATTTCTGGCCTTAATTTACGCCAGAATAAGCTCAGCTAAATGTTAAATGCTTCTCTAAGCAGAGTAAGACGTGGGACATCCACTGACCTGTCTGAAGAACTCCTCCAGGAGAGACGTGGTCCAGCGGTTGTGCATGTTCCAGTTTTTGGCAGGGTGGCTGATGTCGGCGGTGTGCAGTAACAGTGATAAGGCCTTGGGTTTATCAATCCTGCAGAAGACAAAAATTTGTGTCCAACCTGTCATTATGAGAATATTAACATCTGGAGATCTTCTTGTGAACGTTGTGAGGTAGATTTGACTGATGTAGGTTTCCCAAGGTAATAGTTTTTTATTTTATTATTGTTTAATTTTCAATTTGCCATAAGTGTGTACTTTGGTTTGAGAAGTGAGTGGGACGCAAAATAAAAAAGCATAAGGAATTTTTTTTTTGATCAATAGTTTTAGTCTTAGGCCCTGTTCACACTGATACGTTTTAGTTTTAAAATGGCGAATGAAAACAATCCACACTGGCGTTTAACCTAGCTATTCTGAACAGATCTTTGTCCACACACTCTGTCATGCGCTGCAGCGTATGCGGGCGTCTAAACTCCAGGCAGTCAGTGGGTGCTTTGAACACACCTACCCTGGTGAGAGCAGCGCACGTCAGACAGTTTATCAAGAATCTATCGCTGGATCTCATCTCACTATAGTTGTTAAACTTGATATTTAATTCATCTGGTCTTTACCTCACGACTCTTTGGTCTTTTGAATCTATTGCTTATTCTCAGATAACGTCTTTTGGCTGAGAGCAAAGATAAGTTAATACATCCATTCATGCAACCACGTACACTGATTCTGCACATTTGACTGACTGCTTGCATTGATTTCCTACATTGTATAAACTATTAATATTTTACTATTTAGCTATTATTAAAACTGATCTTCAGCAAAAGAGAGGGTATGTTTCATATTTTTCAATCAAAATGAAAGGAGGCAGTAATGTTATAGGTTCCGTTTTGTTATAAATATGCATACAGTGAAGATGACGGTTATAAAATATGTAGCTACACGACGCCTCAACATGTTTGCCGTCTGTTAAGTTGTTAATATCAAAATAAAAATAGGCAGTTCCTTATATCATGTTTTCATTTTATTGTAAAGACAGCTACATATACAGGGTGACATGAATGAGGTAATAAAGTACACTGTTCCCTTTGAAGATTTACCAGAGTCCTCGGGAGATAATTTTCCATATAACTTACAAAGAAAAAATGCAAGACTGAACTTTGTGCATTTAATATTAAGAAAAAGCCCCAATCAGATAGTCGAATGTCTGCAGCCACAACTCTGTTTTCAGATGTCTCTATTTCCCCCCATCCACACTGACACAGAGCAGCAGCAGTTTAAAACAAAAATAGCCTCTTCAGTGTTTCCAAAAAGCTCAGTTTTCGGGGCTCGAAAACTCCGGGGTAGTGTGGACGGATGGCGTAACCGTAGAAAACGTATGTGTTTTAAAACTAAAATGTATTAGTGTAAACGGCCTCAGTTTTAGTTTCCATTTACTGAAATGAAAAATCTTGGTGTGGTTGTGCATACCCTTCTGGCTGCTGAAGGAAGTTCTTCATGGCTTTGATCTGCTGGAAGTGGCAGGACATGTCGGTGGCTAGAACCATCTCCACCACCAGAGTCCGCAGCTCTCTATTACAAACACAAGTCTTCAGTGTGGACATTATTAAATTAAATTATTATTTATTATTAAATTAACTGAAATGTTTTTTTCAGTTTTTTGTTCTTTTGACTGGCTCCAGCATCCAGGCCATTAGTTGGTTTATTATGTTGTTTTATTGTTTTATTATGTTTAAGTAAAGCACATAAGGTCTGACAATGGCACAAGTTTTGAGAGTGCAGAAAAGGAACTAAGGGAGGCCCTTGCAACTCTCAACCAAAGTTACATCAAAAGACCTTATGTCATCATGGAATAGAATGGAGTTTCAATTCCTCTGGAGCATCTCATAATGGAGGTGTATGGGAACGCCTCATTAGGTCTACAAGACAAATACTACTTTCTGTCTTAAAACAGCAAACTCTGACTGAAGAAGGCCTGCATACTGTATTATGTGAAGTAGAGGCTATTTTAAACAGTCGCCTAATATCTACAGTGTCTGATGATCCTCTAGATTTAGAGCCTCTCACTCCAAATCACATTTTGCTCTTGAAGTCTGAACTTTGGACCTGGACTATTTCAGAAAACAGACTTGTATATAAGACGCCGTTGAAAGCAAGTCCAGTACCTGGCAGACATCTTTTGGAAACTATGGATTTATGAATTTTTGACTCTCATGCAAGAAAGACAAAAATGAAACAAAACAAGAACACTGCAAAAAAATGCTTTTCTTACTCAGATTTTGTTGTTTGTTTTGTTTCTAGTCCAAATATTAAAAAATTATTATGCCAAGAAACATTTTCTAGGTAAGCAAAACATATTGTCTTGTTTTGAGAAATAATATGCCAATATTAAGTGAGTTTTTCCTTAAAACAAGCTAAATAATCTGCCAGTAGGGTAAGCAAAATAATCTTGTTTTTCCTTTTGACATAAGATTATTTTGCTTACCTCATAGGTAATAATATAATATTATACTTTCTTTTACTTTTTAAATTCACTTGCACTTATAATATTTCAATATACTTTTCTGTATTTTGTAATATGTAATATTTCAGCAAAGTTTGAAGTCTGCTACCCATTTCTGACCTCCAGTCATCTTTGGACAGATTGTAGAGGATGTTCATTTCATCATCTTCCTGCAGGAGTCGATACGCTGCGCTCACATGGTGGTTTTCCTGAACAGCACGGTCATTGTACAATATGGCTGTGTCGGATCTGTGAAACACACATTAGTTGTGTTGAACCACACTGATGTACTGGCTCTGCTGAACTGAATGGCAGTGGTGTGTAATTGCTGTAGTACCTGGTCTGTATGTGGAAGTTGTTGGTGGTTCCCGTGTGTTCATAATCGTGCACAGCGGCGGCAAACAGCATAGCGAAGATTTCTAGCTCCGTTAACCAGTGCTGGAAAATGAGAGATAACATGAAAACGATGATGAAAAATCTACATTGCATTCTTATATATTATTATGATCTACAATTTAAGTACTTTGAAACATTAGCTATGTTTCCATCAACCTATTTTCATGCACATTTTAGAATATTACATAAAAAAATGTGGAAATAAAGGGATAGTTCACTCACTCACTTTTTACTCACACTCAAGTGGTTTCAATGCTTTATAAGGTTTCTTTTTTTACTCTTCAACACAAAATAGGTTGTTTTGAAAAATGTTGTAAGCTTGTAGTCATTAACTTCTTTAGCAGGAAAAACAAATACAATGGAAGTCAATTGTTACAGGTTTTCAATTTTTTTTTTAATTAGATTTTTTGTGTCCAACAGAAGAAAGACACTCAAACAGGCTTGTGATAAGTGAATGATTACAGAATTTTCTGTTTTGTGGGATTCATCTCTTTAACTGAAGCGCCAAGATGTGCATGCATTTTGAAAATGTGCATAAAAAGGTGTTAACATCTGAGCAGGGTAAACTTTTTATCTCTTATTAAAAAAATATATAAAACTACAACAGAAACACATTTACCAAATACATTACAGCATGTGAATAAAAAAAATCATGTGATTTTTACTTGACTAATTGAATGTGACACCAATCAAACAGAGTTTAAATCAGTATCGATCCCAAGCAACATCCCGCTGGGTCCTAGTGCCTGCAACAATTAGAAATGTATTCAGTGGCTGCTCTGTTACACTAACAAAAATGTAAGAAAAAAAATGTAAAAAGAAACAAAATATCAAGTGAGGTCATAAAATCATAAGCCTGATTTGCATTTATTGTGAGAAGCTAAAGCTTATGGGGAATAAAAATCTCAAATCTAAATCACTAAATTAGCACACAAAAACACACAATCAGAAAGGATATTTGCATCAGTAATAAAAAATAATAATAAGTTGGACAAAAATCCAATATTGTACATCTCTACTATTAAGAAAGTTCAAATAAAAGAGTAAAACAATCTTTTTGAGATAGTTTAAAAGAGTCATTCTGAAAAAAGACTACACTGACCAGTGTTTTAAAAAAAAATTGAAAATAAATAAATAGTCTTTCAAAAAAATAATTCATTTAGGTATCAATTTAAACTGGGAACTTTGTATGTTTTATATGAAAAGAACCAGAACTACACTATAAATAATATCTGTTAATTAACAATTGTTTTCTGTTTATTTACAGTTGTGAATTGCATTATGGGAGTGTTATTTCTGCTCTCTTGACTTCTGATGATAAGCATTCGACTCTACGGTTTAACAAAGTGGCCTTTATTGACGTGTTAAAAGTTTGAAAAAAGTGAAGTTTATTTTTAAATGAATTTCAAGAGGATCACATGCTTATGATTGACCACGGTTGGTCCAGCATTAGCTAACACTTGATTCACCAATCAGATGAATCCTATCACACTATAAATAACAAAGGTTTTTTACCTTAGTTATCTTCATATTGAAGAATCCCCCCCTTCCACCTCTACTCCTCCTCTCCTTTCTATTTAGGGCGGCACGGTGGCCCAATGGTTAACACTGTTGCCTCACAGAAGAATGTCACCAGACCAAGTCTTTACTAGGCCAGCTGACATCTCTGTGTGGAGTTTACATGTTCTCCCTACGTTTGCGTGGGTTTCCCCCTGGTTTTCTCCCACTTTCCAAAAGCATGTGACCCAAGTGAATTGACTAAACTAAATTGGCACTATACAGTAGATGAGCTCTAAGTCAGTATTTTTCTCTCAATAAGCAATCCCCATCTGTCAAAAATTGGAGGAGTTTTCGAGACCTACCTAAGCTCAAACTCCCCTCTCGCTGTTTAAATGGGAGGGAGCCCCAGGCTTTTATTGAAACATGATTTAAATAAATCATCAGCTAAATGTGAACTCTTAAATATAATGTATAAGAAATAATATAGAGAAAAATAAGTCTGGCAAATGTACTGGCAGTTTATTACAAGGTATTTGTAGTGTTTATGTTACAGCCTTATTCCAAAATGGATTAAATTCATTTATTTCATTTATTTTTTTTATTTATTTAGCAATGTACAGAGACATCCTGAATGAAAACCTGCTTTAGAGTGCTCTTGACCTCAGACTGAGGCAACGGTTCATCTTCCAGTAGGGCATTGACCCAAAGCACACTGCCAAAATATCAATGGAGTGGCTTCACAACAACTCAGTAAATGTTGAGTGGCCCAGCCAGAGCCCAGACCTAAATCCTATTGAACATCTCTGGAAAGATCTGAAAATGGCTGTACACCGTTGCTTCCCAATCAACCTGATAGAGCTTCAGAGATACTGCAAAGAGGAATGGGCAAAAATTCCTAAAGACAGGTGTGAAAAATGTATAAATCAAACTACACTGGTTCGTTCTACATATTTTTGCTTTATTAATAAGGACCAGCTCAAAAGAGCGATTCGTTTAACAATCAAAAGTGCACTGGCTGTTAGCATGCAGTCTTTAAGAACAATTGAACATAAAGATGTTTTGCTAAGCAACCACACAAAACACCTTAGCAACAGCATAGCATAGCAATGCACTTCAAACACCTTTCATGTTCACCTTTTTATTTTTTTCTCAGATAACCGCTTCATTATCAGACAATTGCGTATTCGCCTATAAATAATAATATCATTTTGCTTGAACTGCAGATAAAGCATGACGGAAATGAAATTATATTAGTTCATTATTCCTCCGCGCATTTATTCTCCAGCGCATTACACTATCTTACATTAGCAGTAAATCACCCAAGTGCCAGAACCACAAAAAGAAAATCATCAAGGGTGTAAAATGCTAGTGGGCAAGTGATTTGTCAGAGCGCGTGCCAGTGTGACGTCCACGCACACATCACGGAGAGGTTAATGAGCCCGCAGCGGGACTGACAGGAGCGTGTTTGGAGACGTTGAGGGAGATTAACTTCTTATTGATTGGTGTTTGAGAGCCAGAGCGGACCTGCTTCCACAACCTCAATAAACACCTCAAGTGTGGTGTCAGCCTTAATAAAACATACTTCACTGGCTTATTCAGTGGAAATAATAATCATAATAAACAACTGAGATGACTCTGTGTACATGATCAGTTTAGCTAAGCACATTTAAACATGTCACTGGAGGCTTGAATTCAGACTTTCTGGTGGAAGATTTAGGTACTGGGTCATTCCAACGTTATAGGTGTGACATTTGCAGTAAAATCTCAAAACATTATTTCACTTAGAAAGTATACACTCACCGGCCACTTTATACTAGTACCGGGTTGGACACCCTTTTGCCTTCAGAACTGCCTTAATCCTTAATGCTTTGTGACATAGATTCAACAAGGTAGTGGAAATATTCCTAAGAGATTTTGGATAGCATCACGCAGTTGCTGCAGATTTGTCGGTTGCACATCCATGATGTGAATCTCCAGTTCCACCACATCCCAAAGGTGCTCTATTGGATTGACATCTGGTGACTGTGGAGGCTATTTGAGTACAGTGAACTCATTGCCATGTTCAAGAAACCAGTCTGAGATGATTCACACTTTATGACATGGCGTGTTATCCTGCTGGAAGTAGCCATCAGAAGATGATGTGGTCATAAAGGTATGGACATGGTCAGCAACAACACTCAGGAAAGCTGTCACGTTGACACAATGCTTAATTGGTGCTTATGGGCCCAAAGTGTGCCAAGAAAAAAATTCTCCCACACCATTACACCACCACCATCACCACCACCAGCATGAAACGTTGCTACAAGACAGGCTGGATCCTTGCTTTTATGTTGTTGATGCCAAATTCTGACCCTATCATTCAAATGTGGCAGCAGAAATAGAGACTCTTCAGACCAGGCAACATTTTTCCAATGTTCTATTGTCCAATTTTGGTGAGCCTGTGCAAACTGTAGTCTCAGTTTCCTGTTTTTAGCTGACAGGAGTGGCACCCGGTGTGGTCTTCTGCTGCTGTAGCCCATCCACCTCAAGGTTGGACTTGTTGTGCGTTCAAAGATGCTGTTCTGCATACCTCGGTTGTAACAAGTGGATATTTGAGTAACTGTTGCCTTTCTATCAGCTCGAACCAGTCTGGCCATTCTCCTCTGACCTCTGTAATGTGTAATGTGTATTTATATAGCACATTTATTGTGTATGGCCATACACCCAAAGCGCTTTACAATCATGAGGGGAGTCTCTTCACACCACCACCAGTGTGCAGCATCAATTTGGATGATGCGACGGCAGCTACAGATCAACGATGCCAGTGCGCTCACCACACACCAGCTATAGGTGGAGTGAAGAGACAGTGATGAAGCCAATTCGATGGATAGGGATGATTAGGAGGCCATGATGGGAAAGTGCCGATTAAGGGACTTTGGCCAGGACACCGGGGTTACACCCCTACTCTTTACGAGAAGTGCCATGGGATTTTTAATGACCACAGAGAGTCAGGACATCGGTTTAACGTCTCATCCGAAAGACGGCGCCCACTGACAGTGTAGTGTCCCCTTCACTTTTACTGGGGCATTAGGACTCACATAGACCACAGGTTGAGTGCCCCCTGCTGGCCTCTCTAACACCACTTCCAACAGCAACCTAGTTTTTCCCATGTGATCTCCCAACCAGATACTGACCAGGCTCAGCCCTGCTTAGCTTCAGTGAGTAACCAGTCTTGGGCTGCAGGGTGATATGGCTATGGCTATACCTCTGGCATCAACAAGGCATTTGCGCTCACAGAACTGCCGCTCACTGGATATTTTCTCTTTTTCCGACCATTCTCTGTAAACCCTAGAGATGGTTGTGCGTGAAAATCCCAGTAGATCCGCAGTTTCTGAAATACTCAGACCAGCCCGTCTGGCACCAACTACCATGCCACACTCAAAGTCACTTAAATCACCTTTCTACCCCATTCTGATGTTCGGTTTCAACGGCAGCAGATCGTTTTGACCATGTCTACATTCCTAAATGCATTGAGTTGCTGCCATGTGATTGGCTGATTAGAAATTTGCGTTAACAAACAGTTGCACAGGTGTACCTAAAAAAGTGGCCGGTGAGTGTATGTTAACGTTATATTGAAACATCTGTTTATATTTTCCAAAACTACTAACCACAGAGTTGTGAGATCAGAAAAATATCAATCCATTAACATTTTATTATATTTTAAATGAGGAAAATGAACACGTGTTATAAATGTGACCAAAATGAGTTTACAGTATACAACATACTCTGTAGAAATTCTGTGATGTAAACTGCACAACCCAAAGGAAAGCATGCTAATCAAAAGGTTAAGAGTTGGCTCTCTAAATAACAAACATGACTGATTTTATTTAATTTTATATTTTTGCATTTATGAGGAAAAATCTTTATTATGGATGTGACACCTCTCCATTATTAATGTGACAGATGTGAAGTTGGCACTTGTGTGACTTTGGTAAATCAAATATAATTGTTGGAAAACATTGACAAAGACATTTTTGAGTATTTTAACAGTAGCGTAAAATACAAGCCTACACAAAAAAACCCAGAAAGGGTTTCTCTATTTTGGTTGACATTTGCATGGAATTGCTCTATTTCCAGATGACCATCAAACATAGGTCTCAAACTCAATTCCTGGAGGACTGCAGCTCTGCGCAGGTTTGCTCTAACCATAGTCAAACACAGCTGATACAACTAATCAAGGTGTTCAATACTACTAAACACTAGAGCTGCGTCCAAAATCGCACACTTCCATACTATACAGCACAATAAAAACAGTATTTGAGTCTAGTAGTACGTCCAAATTCATAAAATTCGAAAAACAGTATGCGAGAAGTACCCGGATGACCTACTACTTCTGGCGAGATTCTGAAGTGTGCATCTGATAGATGCTACGTTATCCCATGATGCATCGTGACAGAATTCATGAATGGGTGTGAAGAGACGCAAGTGACGCGGGTAGGTCACATGATCATGACAAAATTACACATGTAGTAAATCAGTTCCATTCCTACTACTCACATTCATACTGTATAGAACATACTTTTTTTAAAAGTCAAATAGTACATTTTAATTCAAAGACAGTACCTACTGAGTAGTAGGCGATTCTGGATGCAGCTTAGTAGTCCTGAACACCTTGATTAGTTGAATCAGCTGTGTTTGATTAGGGTTGGAGCAAAACTGTGTAGAGCTGCGACCCTCCAGGAATCGAGTTTAAGATCTATGCCGTTAAAGGAGTCATGTGATGCGATTTCAACTTTTCTTTTGTCTTTGAAATGTTACAAGATGTTCATGCATAGATCATGTTTCTAAAGTTTTATAGGGAGTTTACACCAGACATATGTTGCAATCACAAGCTATGTTTTCTCCATTTGGAAATCACTTCCTACTGAACTCCATATCCCAGAAGCCGTTGTACCAATCACTCTTGCCACAGCTGACAGTCATTGGACACACACACACGGCTGATACTCAGGATCATTGATTACTTGGACTATTTAAACCCCTCTGTTTCACACACGTCGCGAAGTCTTGTTAAACTGTTTATGTGAACATTACGACGCGTTTTCCTTTGCCTTGTCCTGCTGGTTTTGATCCACGCCTTGTTTTTTTGTTTGTTTGTTTGTTTATTTGATTGTTTGTTTACATTGTATGCTGCCTGCCTTCTGACCACTCGCCTGTTATCTGACTACGACTCTGGATTGCCCATATATATCTGTTTGCTCCTGTGTTGACTGTTGCTTGCCTGACCATTCTGCTAAATAAACCTGCATTTGGATCCGCACCTCTGTTGTCAGATGAAGTTTCATTGGAAATGGCTTGGATTTTGTTAAGAGGGCAGCTGTGCTTTATGTGATAAGAAAGGCGGAAAAACGTGTTTGTCGACTTGTTGATGCTGGTGGAGGATATAAAAGTTCACTTACGACCATGCCGGTCTTGAGCAGGAGGTAATGCACAGTCTGTGTGACGTCTGCGGCGTGGATCAGGTTGTGGTAAGGGTTTCTGTGTTTACCGTAACCCACCTCCAATGCCTCCACAAAAGACACCAGAGCAGAGACGGGAATCTGAGGAGAAGCACAAAAGATGCTAAAACAGTCTCTGTAGGTTTCAGCAAGTTTAAGTTTAAGACTTTTTAAAACTTATTTTAATTAAAGAATACAACATTGCATAGAGTATGATACAGTGTAATTTATTTATTTATTTTTTTTGCATGTTAGTCCATCAATTTCTAGCTACCATAATGGTTGTAAATACATATAGAGAACAAAATACCTTTTTCCAGCAATTATAAAAAGACACATTTTAAAAGCTATAATAAACTAATGGTCACACTTTATTTTGATGGTCTGTTTGTTGAATTGTTGCATTTAAATTACATTTTCACAATATTTTTTCTTCTGGAGACAGTCTAGAATTAAAGCGTTTTAAATCTTATTAACACAATTTTAAGGTCAATATTATTAGCCCCTTTAAGCTATATTTCCATTAATATTCTACAAAATAAACTATCAATATACAATAACTTGCCTAATTACCCTAACCCGCCTAGTTAACCCAATTAACCTAGTTGAGCCTTTAAATGTCACTTTAAGCTGTATAGAAGTGTCTTGAATAATATCTAGTCAACTATTATTTACTGTCATCATGACAAAGATAAAAGAAGCCAGATTTTAGAAATGAGTTTTTACAGTTTTTCTCAGTCTCTTTGGTGCATTTCTCACAACACTACTTACATTTGCACAACAGTTAATGCATTTCTCAAAACAATTAGTACAAACTGCAAAACCTAGTGGATAACCTGGAAAAGCATGTCACTTGCTCAAAATGGAGAGCTCATTCCTCAAAAGCAAGTATTGATGTCAATGAAAATGTCAGTGTCATCAAAATGAAAGGTCCTGCCACCGTTGTTTATTAACAAGATAGTCAAATGGCTTTGTCATGTTTTCATTATGACACTTTACTCTGTACATTTTTTTTCCAATGCAAAAAAGTCAGATTTTGGTCACACGTCCTGAAAATGCTCAAGACAGCACTTGAGCATATACTCAATTATATGCATATACTATAGCATATACTATATACTATTTGCGGAGCCATTTGAAAACTACAGTAAAGTTATACATCACTGCATTTAGTGAGGTATCTGAGTACAAGACACTGAATATGTATGTTTCACATTTTTACTGCAGATGCTCTTTACAATTCTAATTTATTCACAGCATTGTGCAAAAGAATAAATACACCCTTATTTACAACAAACATAAACGTCCTTTGGGTAGAGCTGTCTACAACTGTAAACAATATTGCAGGACATATTGGAACTGAACCTACAACATACACAGGTCTGTAAATCATTCATGAAATTGTTCAATTTAGAAAACATTTTAAGAAAATAAAAGGTGTGGCGAGGGGGCGTGGCCGAGAGCCGTGGGAGCGAAACGAGGCCCGCCACAGATGAGATGCACCTGTGGCGCGCACCTGCCTTCAATCCCACGGAAGGAGCTCTGGACTATAAGAGGAGGAACGATGGCAGAGGACAGGGAGAGAGGACCGGGCCCGGACATGTTTTACTTTTGCTTTCAGTTTGACGGCAGTCTCCGTGAGGAGCTGCCGTCCGTTTGTTTTGATTTAGACGGCAGTCTCCGTGAGGAGCTGCCGTCCGTTTGTTTTGATTTAGACGGCAGTCTCCGTGAGGAGCTGCCGTCCCTTTTATTAATAAATATTTATTTAAAACAGCGTCGGTTCTCCGCCTCCTTCTTCTCGGCGGCCAGGTGGCCGTAACTTCATTACAAAAGGATTTAAAGTTTTTAAATAACATGAGCTTGACAGATTTTGACAACTATTTCAACATTTGTGTATGTAATGACTCAAGTAATGAAACAAGGACTATTAGTTTTATATGGAATGACTATTTAGCATCCACAAGTTTCGTTAATTTTGACTGACATGACATGAGCAAATGATAATGTTACAAACAGCAGAGAGTTGTCTGAAAGCAATTGATGCATGTCCAAAAGCATTTGCAATTTGCTGGAAGGAATGAGAAACTGCTACTATGATGTGCACAAATGACTAATTGTTTTGAGAAATGCATTAACTGTTGTGCAAATGTAAATAGTGTTGTGAGAAATGCACCAAAGCCACAGAAAAACTGTAAAACTATTATGTTTAGAAATGTGTTCAAAAAATCTTCTCTCCGTTAAACAGAAATTGGGGAAAAAATAAACAGGAGGGCTAAAAATTTTGGGGGGCAAATAATTCTGACTTCCTTCATTAATATATCAATATATATATTAATCCTTTTCAGACCTCCTACAAATGTTGCTGTTTTTCCTTGATATACAATCCATGCTTTTAAACATCATTAGAGAGATGCCACATGCTCCTTTTGGGAATTATTTGTTTGTTTGTTTTGTCATTCTTTGTCGTTAATTAATTAGTTTATGTATTTGTTTGGGTTACAGTGTGAACAATATCTTTTTCTGTATCTTTACTGTATCTTTTTCCTGCTATTATTGAACCCATAATGTTTTTTTTTTATGTGAAGGATAAAAAGCATCTTACCTTAAAGCGATTGATTAAGTCATATCTGGTGAGAAGTTCATAAAAAATAAATTTGAGCGAATGATCTCCGCTGGCATCATTCAGTGTGAAGACGTCGAACGACCACGTGTCCACATGCTAAACAAACAAACAAGACAAATCAATCAGTATATTAACATCTTTACCATTATCATCATCTATAAAACGATCATTTACTACCAACATTTATGTAGTATCAACACTGAACGATTGGTTTTTATTAAAAGCCTGCATTGAATTGACCAAAAAATACTGCATATATTCTGAAATATGATTACAATTTAAATAATAGCTTTCTATGTCCATTTACTTGGGAATGTCATTTATTTCTGTGATGCAAAGCTGAATGTTAAGCATCATTACTCCAGACTTCAGAGTCACAAGATCAAGTGTCATTATTGATCAATTTAATGCTTCGCTGCCTAATAAATGTATGAATTTCTTCAGGGATAAAAAAAAATCGTACTCTAATATAAATAATTAGATATAATTTCCCAAAGGACCGCAAAATCACACATGAGATCTCTCTGCATTTCATTTGACTTCATTTGATGATTCCAATAAATGCGATAAGATGTTCACCATCCTTGCCACTTTTACATTATTTAGTAATACCAACCTCATTTCTTTTTTTATAAGAAATAAATGACTTTCGCCTCTTTTATAAACAGCGCCTATGATGAATGCTATGTGATTCTATCATTGTGCTTATCAATCCTGAGTCATGAAATGAGCATCGGTAATAATACTAGAGATCTGCTCCACGTTATGGGCGCCTGAGGTTTATTCATTAAACTGCTTTCCTGTTTTTTTTTTTTGGGAGGGTTTTTTTCAGCATCCACTCTCAGTTTGACCCTGGCGATTTTTCATCTCGTCACTTTCAAAGAAAGTTCGGTGTAGGTTTGATTAGTGGGTTGCAATGAACATTTGCAAAATGCTACATTAAATATTCACATCCGCAGATTGGAATATTTGTCCTGCACTCCGTCTCAGTCATGGCTGAGAGATTTCAATATCTCCAGGCTATATGCTAAGATATACACATATATATGCAGATTCACTGACTACTGAGAGATCGAGAGACAGAGGGAGAAAGAGAGAGAAGCCATATTTTCATTTTATTTGTGCATGCATTTATCAAAATTCTAATTGTGTGGGTTTTTATGTATGTATACAGTATATGTATTACATATTCACTTTACAATTGTATTCAATGTTTATGTAATCTGCAATGCTTTGGCGATTCCCAGCAAGCACAGGACATTTGGCGATTCCCAGCAAGCACAGGTCAGATTGATGTTGTATTCCAACATCATGGGACATTGCATTTTGTTTGGAAATGAAAATCAAGTTGACTCCAGAACCCAACGTCAGGCCGACGTCAATGTCCAACGTCCAACCTAAAATCAACCAAATATCAACATCTTAAGACTGATTTATACTTCTGCGTCAAACGCATGCATATGCTGCGGCACAGCCTTCGCGCGGCCGCATAGCCCGGCTGATGCTGATGGGCACCTCTCAAAAAATGTAAATACACAATGCTTAGTGCAAGCTCTGTGATTGGTTGGCTTGGTAGCTGTGCAGAGTGTGGGCGACGCTGAGAACTGTGGGCCCAATGGAGCGATTGTTTACAAGTGTGGAATCCTGTGAAGGAGCTCCAGATGGAGACTTTTGTTTTGTCTTTACCTTATGATTAGTTGTTGCACGTCTGCCAGTTCCCATCTCTGAATGAGCGAGTTTTAGCTACTTGTACTGTTACGGTCCATGGGAGTTAGGATTTGTCGCTTTCTCCCTCTCTGTCACTCTCTCTCTCCTTGTCTGTCATTTGCTCTTTGTCTCGCCCTATCACCTTTTGTTCAGCTATTTTTTCCTTCTCAGGCATCTGTTGATTGGATCCTTTCCGATTGTCATACCTGACAAATAAATGGCATTATTTGACATCAATATTACATTGGTTTTTCAATATTGGGTTGCGGCTGGAAAGGCATCTTATGTGTAAAATATATGCTGGATAAGTTGGCGGTTCATTCTGTTGTGGCGACCCCTAAATAATAAAGGGACTAAGCCCTAAACAGCGGAAGAAAATTAGGCCAAAATTAATTAGGAAATGTTCTAATACTGTACACAATTTTGAGGTTACATAATTTCAAGTCTTTTAATAATCCCCAGTTACACTGCCATGAGTATTGCAATAACGGCCATATAAAGGGTTAAAGTGTAAAAAACAATCAGTTTTATCACAGATTAATACTAATATTAAATAATGTACAGTACCGGTCAAAAGTTTGAGGTCAGTTTTTTTCATGTTTTTTTTTTTAAGAAATATATTCTGTTCATCAAGTTAAATAATAAATTAATTAATTGCTAAATATTTATTAAATTTTAAATAAACTGTTTTAAATGAAATTATTACTCCAGTCATTATTGCTTTTATTACAATTAACATTAATAATAATAATAATAATAATAATAATAATAATAATAATAATAAAAATGATAATAATAATATTAATAACAATAATAGTTTTAATAACAACAACAACAACAACAATAATAATAATAATAATATCCATAATAATAATATTAATAATAATAATAATAATGATAAATAATAATAATAATAATAATTAATATTAGAGTAATTGTGTGACTTTAAAGACTGAATTAATGAAGCTGAAAATTCTTAAATTCACTGAAATAAATGATTAAATTAAATTATAAACTACTTTTGAAGAGTTATTTTATACTGTAATAACATTTCACAATTTTACAATTTGTTCTGTATTTTTGATGAAATAAATACAGATTTGTTGAGCAGGAGAAGCTTATTTTAAAACATTTAAAAATCCTACTAACCCCAAATATTTGACGGGTATTTAATTTTTTTTTTTATTAAATATACATATACACAAAATACTTACACAATCAGATTTGATTTTAAAATCTATGCATTTTTCCTGAATGATTCCTGAAAGACCATAGAAAATTTCAGCTTTGTAACACAGAACAATTATTTAATATTGTAATTATATTCCAGAGTTTTAATGT
>CAIGQZ010032287.1:9389100-9406403 GCA_903798205.1 Danio tinwini
AAACCTTGGAAACCGGTAACTATTGACTTCCATAGTATTTCTTCATCCTAAGGATGTCAATGGCTACCAGTTTTTAACATTCTAGCAAAAAATATATTTAATTTAAAAAATATTGTAAACCAGTAAACCATTGACTTCCATAGTATTTCTTCGTCATATTAAGAATGTAAATGGCTACCGTTTTCAACATTTTTTAAAATATCTTCTTGAAAAGAACACTTAAGGCTGAGTAAATTGTCACTGTGATTGATTGGCAATTTGAATTGTTTGTGCAGTACTTTCTTAAGTAAGTTTCTTATATTGTAAGTGTATGTGATATGCTATACTGTAAGTATGCACTCTATAATATAAAGGGCAACCAAACTCTGTTTTTACATAGCTTAAGTGCAAGTAATAAAAGTCAACCATATAATATGCAGTCATCATTAATACATTTGTGGTCAGGAATCAGAACTGTAATGGATTGGTTTGTAACTCAAAACTGCACATGGACAACCAGCAGTCACAAACCTCCAGAGAAAAATGTCTGGCTTATGGTGCATTAACTCAAAGCATTGCAATACAGCACATCACAGGGCAGCCCTAATCCTCTCCAGCCACATGCAGCAACTACACACACACACACACATATGCACGCACGCTAATGCAAACTCAGTATGCACACAATGGGTGGTGCAATCATTAAATAAGTCACTTTAAACCATTCCCTCCATCTGTCAGACATCATTTTCACACATTTAGTGTCTTGTATCTATTATTTTGAAGATTAATGCATTAAGAAGGTGGTCTGAATAAATAAAGCAGTTGGTGAAAGAACTTGCCAATGGAAAATATCAGCCCTAAATCCAGTTTATAGACTCATTTTTTACAGACAAACAAAAAGAGGACAGATAAGAAAGATTCCCCTAAATACTGAGCACAAAGAATTACGGGTATGTCTGTAAATGATCAATCGAGGAGGAGAATTTGTGTGGAAAATAGGATAAGTGGAGATAAGATGTGGAGAAGTATTCTAATCGTTAACTGGACGACATGGGTTTTGGCTGGATTAATCCTGAAAACATGCACATAAGGAGGTCGCTGGAGAGATTATGGTACTGTAGTTTGTACATGCGTGACCCTTTGAGAGGATCAGAGAGTCCAGTGCCATTCAGCAACATTACATGCTACTGCATCTTAAAACTGACACGGCAGTCTTAAATAAAGAAACACAAATTATAGAAATGATTTGTTCAATTAAACTTATAAAAATAATACGTTTTTGATGAAGTTTATTTATGTTTTAGTGAATTTATGTACCGCATGATCAAAGACTGCATGGCTTCATTACTGCATGTTACAGTCTTGGACAATAATGCTGGATAAAAACGTGGAATAAAAAAAAGCATTCAAGCGAGTTCTTTATAGATTCAGTTAGTACTGAATCATTAAAAAAGACTCCAAATTATAAACCCACATCTTAAACCTACAATAAAATATAACGCAACAATTTTAAAAGGTTACATAAACAATCTAAAATGGCATAAAGATAATATTGAATTGTATCAAATCATACTAAAATAAATCAAGAGTTTGTATTTCAGAATCATCTGAAATCTAAGTCATACAATTAAATCAAATCAATTCATTATAATAAAACCAAACTCAATCAGACTGAAAATGTTCCCAAAGGAATCAGAATTAAATCAGATAGCATTGAACTGTGCCAGTTACAAATCGAAATCAGATCAAACTGAATCTGGAAATGCACCCAAATGAATCAGAAACTACTACTGAATAAAACCCCCCACAAGAAACCAAAACAGACCGAATCAAATAAAGGCCCTATGAATCAAAATTGTAAATGTTGCCCTATGAACCAAACTGTTAGTGAACTGAGTCAAAAGCTAATGAAGCAGAATTAAATCAAATCTGAAAAAGTTCCCAAATTAGTCAGAATCAAATCAGTAAATGTTTCCAAATGAACCAGAATCTAATCAAATCTGAAAATGTTCCCAGATGAATCAGAATCAAATTAAATCAAATCTGGAAATGTTCCCAAGTTAATCAGAATCAAATTAAATTTGTAAATGTTCCCAACTGAATCAGAATCAAATAAAATCTGGAAATGTTCCCAAATGAATCAAAATCAAATCAAATCTGAAAATGTTCCCAGATTAATCAGAATCAAATGTGGAAATGTTCCCAGATGAATGAGAATCAAATAAAATATGGAAATGTTTCCAAATGAATCAGAATCAAATTAAATCTGGAAATGTTCCCAACTGAATCAGAATCAAATCAAATTTGAAAATGTTTCCAAATGAATCAGAATTAAATCAAATCCAGAAATGCACATAAAAAAATAAAATATAATAAAAATCTAACTAAATCAAATAAATCAGATAGTATTGAGCTGTGTCAGTTATGAATGCAAATCAGATCAAACTGAATCTGGAAATGCACCCAAATGAATCAGAAACTATCAAATAAAAAAACAAGAAACCAAAACACACATAATCTAATAAAAGCCCTATGAATAAAAATAAAAAAAATCTGTAAATGTACACAAATTAATCAAAAAACTAATTCTGTTCAATATACAATCAAATCAAGTTTAATCAAAATGACAAAAGCTTATGAATCTGAATCAACTTATGAGTCAAAAGCTTATGAATCTGAATCAACTTATGAGTCAAAAGCTTATGAATCTGAATCAATTTATGAGTGAAAAGCTTATGAATCAGAATCAAATCAAATCTGGAAATGTTCCCACATGAATCAAAATCAATTCAATATTGAATTAAATCAAGTCAAGTCTTTATCAACAAGACAGAAAACACAAGCAAAGCAAATCCCCAGGTCTAATGCAAAGCTTCTTCTAGCAGATAACTTTCTCAAAGCAATACAACCCTACTTGTCCCAATCCTAATAGTGTGTAAATGTTGTACTTTCAAAGCATTTTAACTCAGGGCTTATTATATGCAAGTGAGTGCTGAAATCTGCGAACAGCTGTGATGAAAAAACAGTGCAATGGAAAGAGATTTCTAACTCTGGCACTCCAAAAATGGCTGATTTGAAGTGACCATCTGTGGCATAATGAAAATCATGTTTGCAACTTCGAGTCTCTGCATTTATCCACGCCGCCACAGGCGTACACAATGCACTGGCAGCTCTGAAAGAAAAGTGCAGCTTGTTTACCGAGCAGCAAACCGGGACACAATCCCTCACAAACGTTTCTTGCTGGTATGAAGGTCGGTCAAAGCTTCAGGTTACAGGTCATGTGCTGACTTTAATTGCCTTCCTAAACTAAACAGACACAGGGCAGATGGAAAGAAATAGATTGATAGATGGGGTGGGGGGGGGGAATTCATTAAATATTCAGCTCCTATTTTGCTCAGTAACACTTCAGTGGAGACGTTAGATTGATAATTGGTAAAGATTTAGCTGACACTGAAATGTCACTCAGCCCTAACAATCCCATTTATCCCAAACCTCCTTCACATTTCACTGTCTGCTGACAACATAAAGGTCACTGATACACCCAAGAGCGCATCTGCATGTTTGGGAACGCACATACAAACTTTTCTGAATGATGCAAGGGTGAATAATCAGATTGTTTAAGTGTTGCACGTCCCACATGCTACTGTATAGCTATTCAGGTTGACTAGGACGGTTGTGAAATACGACCTGGGTTTGACTGTACTGCGTGTTATATATAGCCGTCTTCTACGTGAAATAGGACAAACAGAGTTTCATTCGAGTATGGATCCATAACCTTGCCTTGTGACCTGGTCGCTCACATTCAACCCCCTATGAACCTGGCAAAAAAAAAATAAAATCCAGATTTACCAACGGTTATCAGGCTAAACGCTTAGGGGTGTAAATACCATTCAGCGTATTTCATTAAAATTCATTTGTCTTCGCTTTCATTGGGGATTAATGACTGTAGGTAATCTTAGGTTGAAGATTTGAGGCGTAAGCGTAGATAAAAATGCAGCTTTAATGATTTTTCCACGTCTGAGAGTAAAGCAGGGCATGATAAGATTACAGCATTAACTAGAAGGGAAATCACAAGCAAACTATGATTCTTTTTTTGTGGCAAACAAGAAAGAAACAGCTGAGCATACACTAAAGTTTAAATGTCTGGTGGTCAGTGGTTACTGTTTTGATATACACTGTAAAAAAATGCTGGGTTTAACACAATTGGCTCATGTTGTCCCAACACAAATCAATTAGGTTAACCCATTTGTTTTTTAAAAATCTAAGTGGATTGAATACATAAAACAATTTAGCTGTCCCAGGAAATCCTTAAGAACTGTGTTGATTCGGCTCATTATAAGGCCCAATCCCAAAACTAGCCCTTAGCTATTCACCTTACCCCTACCCCTCATTTTGTGCATTTACATGAAGGGTAGGGGTGTCCCAATTCTCTTTATCTTGAAGGTGTATGGCTAAGGGGAAGGGCTAGATTGCTCTTGAAACTGAGATTTTTCAGGACTACACTCAAAACCAATCGGCACAAAAATTTTCCAGACTACACCATCTACAACGGCAACATGGCTGCACACGGAAGTCAGGAGATGCACAAATTAGTATTTGTTTTCATTATTATCATTTTTTAACAACAAACAAGCACATGTTTTAATACATTCATAAAGGGTTTGTGTTTTACTGGCATACTTTAAAAAGAAATGATAAAAAAACCACTAAATTTCACTATCTATAATCCATAATAATCACTGCTTAATTTGAGTCGGATATTGCCAGATTCTGTTCCAGAAAATGTCTAATATACAAGTTTTGCCTTCCGGTTCTGGTAATGGATCTGTCAATAAAATCTGTGTGGTGAATACCTACGTGTGTGTGTGTGTGTGTGTGTGTGTGTGTGAGAGAGAGAGAGAGAGAGAGAGAGAGAGAGAGAGAGAGAGAATGGCTGTGTGGATGGTAGTCACCATGAGCAAGTTAAAGCAAAACTATTGGCCATCAAGGCAAGTTTACTTATATAGCACATTTTATACACAGTGGCAATTAAAGTGGCTTTACAAAAACAGGAATAAAAAAGACTAGTGTAAGAAAAAAATAAAAACAGATAATAAAAAAAACAGATAAAAACAGATAAAAATGTGTTAAAACAGGTTGTAAAAGAATGAAAAAGAAGAGAAAAACATAATAGTGTGATCTGTCGGACGTAGCACAGTGCTCATTCAGTAAAGGCACAGCTAAACAGATGTGTTTTCAGTCTTGATTTGAATGTGCCTAATGTTGGAGCACATCTGATCATTTCTGGGAGTTGATTCCAGCAGCATGGGGCATAGTAGCTGAAAGCCAATTCACCCTGCTTTAACTGAACTCTTGGAATTTCTAGTTTATATGATCCTAAAGATCTGAGTGTTCTATTAGGTTTGTATTCAGTGAGTATATCTGTAATGTATTGAGGTCCTAGACCATTTAGTGATTTATAGACAAGTAATAATACTTTAAAATCTATTCTGAATGTAACTGGAAGCCAGTGTAAAGACCTGAGGACAGATGTGATGTGCTCTGATTTCCAGGTTCTTGTCAGAATCCTGGCCGCATCATTGTGGATGAGCTGCAACTGTCTGACTGTCTTTTTGGGAAGGCCCGTGAGGAGGCTATAACAGTAATCCACCCTACTGCTGATAAAAGCATGAAAAAGTTTCTCTAAGTCTTCCCTGGAAACAAAGCATCTGATTCTTGCATGCTGATTTACTAACTGCTTTGACAGGACTATTGAAGCTCAGATCTGACTCCAGAGTCAGACCAAGACTCTTGGCCTTATTTTGTGTTGTTTGACCTTTGATCAACAACATTTTCAGCCAATCAGCTTTCTTATGTTCACAACTACTCTCATTGGTTGGGGATTGTTGTTTTGCGCACAGTAAGTAGCGAAAATAAATAACAGCATAGCCGCCAACCTAAATAATATTTGTATTTTCAAAATGGCAAAAATGCACTCCCACATATTTTCTTTTAAAACCACGAATAAATTTGATAATGATCCTGATCAAAACAGATCTTGAGAAGATGAAACTGGATCAGGATAGCAGGAGAGAGAAGCAAAGCGATCTCAATCAGCCAGAAAACAGGACAATAGAGGAAACTGTGGGCTCTTCTTGAAGATAAGATTGAGTGAGTGATTTAAAAAAAAAAATTCACTTGCCACATAACAGTGAACTAAACTGAATAGTGATTGTTCATACGATTTATCTTTGAAGCTACATGATTTTATTATCCATGACTGACCTATAACATTACATATGGCACAAAATAATTAAAGACTTGTCAGACACGTGATGCTCTTTTTTTGAGCTATCACCATTAAATGACGTCATGTTCCGGGAAAACTGAAATTGTGTGGTAGACGTCGGTCACAGTAACTATTATTTCCTGCTTTTGTTCCGGGAATTATTCATTTACAAATTAAGCACTGATAATAATCACTTCTGTAAAGTCGACCCACAACACACTTTCACATCTGACACTCAAATAACTTTTCAGAAAAGTCTAGTGGCTGGGAATGGCCATAATCCATAATAATAACAACTCCTGTATAGCAATCCCACAACGTTCTGACACTCGATGACACTCGAATACCCTGTCAGAAAAGTCTAGTGGCTGAAAATGAGCTTTTTACAGTGTCTGCTATAATGTTAATGTTGTTTTTGCGTGTTTACATAGATGAATATGGCCATGGTGTAAATGCACAGAACAGTTATAAGCGTATTGCCACGTTATATCATTATTATAACATGATATTGTTGCCTTTGGTGATTTCCTGAAGATAAATACCAAAAAAATAACACAACTGGAATAACTAGCAGTTGCGATCGTTGATTTTATATGAAGCAAGAGCTTGCGATGACATATGGTGAGGTGTGCAGGTGTTGCAGTGGTGTCCCATTTCTTAGGGGTAAATTTTGAAGCGCTTCCCCTTCACACTCTGTTACAAGGGCCAAGAGGAGGGGGAATTGGGCCTTAATAAGTAGTTTGAGCAACTAGCAAAAGTCTATTTTTGAGTGTAGCAATCATTCCACTGATAAAAGTCACAATTATTTCTAAATGTCTGTTTAACGAATTCTTAAAATGTTTGCACAGAAGTGTTTTAAACATTAGCCACTTTCACACAGTAATAACAGTAAATATCCATAAAAACACCAGAATTACATCAATCACCACACTCAAAAATGAGCTGAAACAACACAATTCTTGAGTTTTTAGGATTTTTATCTGGTTCAATCCTCTTCAACTTGTTAAAGGGCACCTATGGAGAAAAATCTACTTTTCAATCAGTTTGGACAGACATACGGTGTATAGACCGTCATATTGTGGTGATATAAACACACCGAGTCCCTTTTTTTAATTTAACAACATAAAAACGGTGGCCCAATTGGAGCGGTTTTCAGATCGACCGCAACTTGACGTAGGAGTGCGGTCCCTCCACTCACTGAATTGATTGACAACTCCGTAGTAACGCGTATAATCATATCAACAAGACAGGATGTGCGCAAAGCAACAGGGAATAAAAGGTCTGTTCAGTTTTCTAGGATCATCAATCATTATCAAATGTGATCAAGAGTGAGTTTGACAAGTTTAAAATGTTTTAAAACAGTGCATGTGTGTAATGAATTACAGCGATTTACTTCAGCTTTACTTTATCACCACAGCTGTGTGTCAGAACAATGTGTGTGCGTGAACTTTGTAATGACATTGTGTGTGACTCATCGTTGCAACTCCACAACAAATTCATCAAATACTCATTGGTAAAGTTCTTACTGTAGGATTTCTCACAAACGTTACATGAGATCTTCCATCATGTCTGTCTGTTGTCTGACGCAGCCGAGGGCGGCACACAGACAGGCACATAGAAACGATGGGCAGGGAGGACTAGGCTTAAAGGCGCAGTACACAGAAACCGCTACCTGCTGATTAAAGCTATAAAATAGAAACTTATAAAAGGTTTAATAAATAATCTGATAGGTGTTTTGAGCTGAAACTTTACAGACACATTCTAGAGACAGAAAAGACTTATATTAAATCTGGAAAAAAGGATAACCTAGGTGCCCTTTAAGTAAGCTTAATCGACTTGTGTTGGGTCAACATAAATGATTTGTGAAAGCCTGCATTTTTTTACAGTGCAGAATGATTTATATGACACCAGCCAATGATGTTCTGTCATTTTTTTTATCTGGAAAAGCACCATTCAGTATCAATATTGTGTCTAACAATATGGTTTAACAATATCAATATGGTTTAACCCAGGGGTGCTTAACCCTGTTCCTGGAGATCTACCTTCCTGCAGATTTCAGTTGCAACCCATTTCAAACACACCGTCCTGTTATTATCCAGTGCTGTTCAGGGCCTAATTAATTGTTTTAGGTGTGTTTGATCAGGGTTGGAGATGAACTTTGCGTAAGGTAGATCTCCAGGAACAGGGTTGAGCAGCCCTGGTTTAACCTAAAAGCCAGTAATTTTTAAATACGCATTTTTCTTTCCTATTTTTACAGTATATTTTATTATATACTATATATTTTATTATATACTATATTTAGGTATATATTATATACTTTTATTCCCACTTATTTAAATGTCCTGTCTGTTCCCTTGTGTTGATATTGTGTATGTACCCAGAACGCACGTAAACCTCAAAAAATTCTGAGGCGAATAGAGCTCTTTATGATTCACACATCCATTTCAAAACAAATGGTTAATTCTGACCATTAACCAGAAATCAGCTCTAAATACCTGTGCTTGGATTTGATGATGGTTTTAATTTCAAACTTTCGCATTCATGCTGCTTAATTTGACAAACCAAAATACTGAACTATAGAAGTAACATGCTTTTGCTAGCATCTGAAGGCAGAGATTATGCCTGCAGGTAAAAAAAAAAAAACAGTATTTCACATATGGCTACAGTTGACCGTAAATAAATGACCGTAATTTCAACTGTAAAAACACTACAGTAAAAATCCATAACCTGGTTATTAGTATATTTCCTTAATATACAGTATACTGTTAATAACTGTAAATTGACTTTACCAGAATTTCCTGCATGGCATTTCACTTTTTACGCCTTTTAGTTCATATTACTGTGGTATTTATTGATTTATTTACTATAAATGAATGAAATACGGTAGTTTACTGTACAATTTAGAACATTCTTTTACAGTTTCTACCATATGGCAACCACAACTTTGCCATTTGCCACAACTTTGCCATTTGTCGGTTTTTATACCATGACTTTTACAGATTTCTTTTTACAAAGTACACAGAGGCTTGTGCGATGAACATGGAAAAATGATGAACAATTGTGATGAAGTGGACAGTGAACACTTTTACATGTTGAGAGATATGTTTGAGTGTGTGCTGCAGCTTGTAAGACCCTTCTTAAAACGAAAGACTTCTGGTGTTGTACTGACTCCCTGACTCCCCAGCTGGCAAATCGCAATCCCATGTATGCAATATTTGTATTATTTGCTAATTAAAATCTATCTTGTGGATCTGTATAATGATAAATCTGTCTCCCGGAGATCACATTTTCAGCCAAACCTACATTGAGGAAGCCTCCAAAACTGTATTGAAATAGCTGCGTTTTCCACCAAGGCGAGCCGGCTGCTGAAATATAATTGGGTAAACTGGCAGTGGGCTTGTTATAGAGGCCAAAACAATTTCAAAGAAGAATATAACTGACTTCTGCACTGTTTTTCAGATAAGCAATATGTTCACTTAGCATGTTTCTTAAATATCTGTAAACATACAGTTAAAGTCAGAATTATTATCCCCCTAAATTACTGTATGGATGCTCTGATCGGCTGATAATTAGATTTTATGACTCGATCGGTCCGATCACATGACCCGATGGCAAGTGTTTGTTTACGGGTTTACAAGCAGAGGAAGATGCACTTCTTGTGCATCAAATATGCACTTCAATGTTTTTGTTGAATTATTCTTCCGTCATTTGTTTCCAAATTGCATTGCTATTCACTTTTCTTACCATTTTTAAATCTGTTTTGTCTATATTATTTTCTGTAAAGCTGCTTCTGATTAGAGATCTGCACAGGACTGGATTTTTAATTCTGCTCCTGATCGCTACAGCCAGGTTTTATTCCGCACCCGACCACTCCTGCCGTATATTCAGCCTTTGTTTACCCGCTGCCCGACCTGCATCGTTTTCTACCCAACCTGACTGTTCCTGCTAAACTTAGATCTGGTTTCCAAAATCTCACATTAAAATTGAGCACTACCAAAAGAGAGAGATTACATAAAAGTGTATGTTGTGCAAGGATTGTAGGCTAAGGCCCAATCCCAATTCTACCCCTTAGCCCTTCCTCTTACCCCTACCCCTCGTTTTGTGCATTCCTGTGAAGGGGTAGGGGTGTCACAATTCTCTATAGCTTGAAGGCGTAGGGCTAAGGGGAAGGGGTAGATAGCCCTTCGAACAAAGATTTTTCAGGACCACACTCCAAACCAAGGGGTAAGAAAATTTGCCAGAATACACCAGCTACAACGGCAGGATTGCTACACCCAAGAATAAGGAAAGCCACAAATTAGTATTTTTTGTCATTATTATGAATTTTTACAACAAACAAACACGCATTTAAAAAAAAACCCGGTAAATTTTGGTATCTATAATTCATAATAATAACTCCTGTATAGCAGTCCCACAACATTCTGACACTCGAACACCCTGTCAGAAAAGTCTAATGGCTGAGAATAAGCATTTTACAGTGTCTGCTATAATGTTAATGTTGCTTCAGGTGTGTTTACAGATGAATATGGCCACGGTGTAAATGTGCAGTATAGTTACAATCTTATTGCCACATTAGATTGTTATGATAACATAATAAATGCCTTCAGTGATTTCCTGAGGATAAATACCAAAAAACAACACAACTGGAATAACTACAGCAGTAAAGATCATCTGATCTCTTAGGAAGCAAGAGATTGTCATGAGATATGATGACGTGTGCAGGTGCTGTAGTGATGTCCCAATTCTTAGGGGTACATTTTGAAGCCCTTCCCCTTCACACTCATTTTTAAGGGCCAAGGGGAAGGGGAAAGGGAAGGGGTAGAGGTACAAACATAGAATTGGGATTGGGCCTAAATGTCAGTTTTGTTTGCCCCTTTGTGATGAGACGTGTGGTGAGGTTTGTGGCTGGTGAGGCACTGACTCTTTCAAAGTCAGATTTACAAACATATCCACTCAATATATTTGCCAACTACCGATTGTGTTTTCATATATCATATCAGCATTATTTCTATACATGTAGCAGGTACATATTGGGCCACGGAAGAATGTATAGCGATTATTTAGGCCTCCCAAAAAACACCCAACTGAATGCTACAGAGTCCAGACAGCCTATAACAAGCGACACACAGCACCACGCTCTCTCATATATATATATTGGGAGCGCTGTAATGTTAAACCGCCCTCTCCCGTTCAAAATACACCAGAGTTACCGACCGCTACCATGTTTTATCGGGAAATGTATTCATGCGCTGCAAGAAATCTGGTCGGATCCTGCTACTTCTGACCATGACGTGTCCACACTAAATGGTTATAAGAGACATGTTTAAAGGCAACATCCTTAATTTATTCTTTTAGGAAAGGAGAGATCTCCAATTAAGGCCCAATCCCAATTGTATTTTTGTACCCCTACCCCTTCCCCGTCCCCTTGGCCCTTAAAAACGAGTGTGAAAGGGAATGGCTTCAAAATTTACCCTTAAGAGTTGGGACAGCACTACAACACCTGCACATGTGATCATATGTCATCACGATCTCTTGCTTCATATGAGATCAGATGATCTTCACTGCTGTAGTTATTCCAGTTGTGTTATTTTTTGGTATTTATCTTTAGGAAATCACTGAAGGCATATACAATGTTATCATAACAATCTAATGTGGCAATAAGACCGTGACTATACTGTGTATTTACACAGTGGCCATATTCATCTATGTAAACACACCAAAAACAACATTAACATTAAAGCAGACACTGTAAAACACTCATTCTCAGCCACTAGACTGTTTGTCACAATGATATACACAGGAGACCCAAATGCAAGTGAAAACAAGATGATTTATTTAAAGAGTCACAACTGGTATAGACCTCACCAGATATAGTGTAGGGCAAGGATGCTCACACCAGAATACGACATGCCAAACAGCGGTGAAAGTTCATCCATGAACCAACGTCATATAGCAGTCTCTCATGGATATCTCACCAGATATCGAGGGAAGGGAAAGGTAGCGCTATGGAGCAGCTCTCAAGGAAATCGTTGAGTTTACCTACGGTAAAGTTCATTAGAGAAAAGGATATGAGGTGAAGTTTCTCTCAGATAATGTTGTCTTCAGAGCAGGCAGTAGTAACAACATCAAAGAGACGGAGATGTGCATAAGGTCCAAATGAAACAGGTTATGTCGGAGAGCCTCCACCAAAGCGAGCGAGAGAGTCTAACAGAACCAGACACAGGAGTGAACAACAACGGACTGATAATGCTAACTACAAAACACTGAACATATATAGCGCGCGGAACGTGCAGCAGCTGTGACTGATAACAAACACCTGTGCGTTGAGAGTAGTAACAAAACAGGTGACCACCTAGCTGTTGAATGTAAACACACATACACACACACCACACGGTGAAGAACCCAAACAAGACACACCCACTTCCCACACACACACATACACACACACACACACATGCAAGAAAAACAGAAAGACCCACAAACGTGACACTTTTCTGACAGGGTGTTTGAGTGTCATCGAGTGTCAGAATGTTGTGGGACTGCTGTACAGTAGTTATTATTATGGATTATAGATTGCGAAATTTATCAGTTTTTATTTTAGCCTTTCTTTTAAAAGCATGACTGTAAAACATGAATGCGGTTATGAATAAATTATATTACATGTGTATGTTTGTCGTAAAAATTCTTAATAATGCCCAAACATACAAATTTCCAGGTACAGCGAAACTGCCGCTGTATAGCAGGTGTATTCTGGGAAATTTTTTTACCCCTTGGTTTTGAGTGTGGTCCTGAAAAATCTTTGTTCGAAGGGGTGTATACCCCTTGCCCTTAGTCCTACGCCTTTAAGCTAAAGAGAATTGGGACACCACTACCCTTTCACATGAACGCGCAAAACGAGGGGTAGGGGTAAGAGGAAGGGCTACGGGGTAGAATTGGGATTGGGCCTAAGTATCATACTTGGAGGGAAAATGTTAAAGTTATATAAAGCGTGAAACATCAGAATCAGTACTCTGTATCGTCTGATCATCATGACGAGGAATCGGTACTCTGTTTTGACTCCAAAAATCCTGACTGAAGCATCCCTACCCTTATTTATTATTATTATTATTATTATTATTGATATTAATAAAATATTTAAAACTGCTTTTATTCTAGTCGAAATAGACAAATAGGCCTTTCTCCGGAAGAAAAACTATTACAGGAAATACTGTGAAAAATTCCTTGCTCTGTTAAACATCATTTGGGAAATATTTGAAAAAGAAATTCACAGGAATGCTAATAATTTTGACATCAATTGTATGTTAACAATTTAAAAGAGTCAAAAATGTACATAAATCACCTTATATTTAAAACTTTACCCATTCACATAGACCCGTAGCTACTGCCACAGTTGCTGCCAAGAGTCTTGACTTGCCTTAAAGGGACTTTGGCCGCATGTCTACAGTCAGTCAGATCATAAGCTGCATGTACAAGTCCTGGACTGCGTTGAGCTCCTGGCAGACTATATAGAGAATCTGCCCGGTCTGGAAGGAAAACCTCTGTTTCTCTGTAGCTGTGAAGACAGAAGCAGCGGTGGCTCATGGGCGGCGTGACCAATGATGCTAACAGTGGGTGAAAAGTTTAATGGCCAAAAAAACACACCATTTACTGCCCGTCATCACTAATTAAGACCAGAGAAGCTGCTGTGGAATTGGCCAGGATGGGGAAACTCTAAATACAGCCGCTGTTGTCTGCAGAACAGCTGGCCAGACAGAAACGGTTGACGGTCTGTTCTGTCCAGGTCACTAATTGTCTCAGTGGCTCTGGTAGGATGGCAAGGAGAGGTTAAAAGCCACAGTGTTGACAGAGCATTTGGCAGATCCATCTGGAGTCTCTCAGGAAAGGTCCAGACCTCCAGAACTACTCACTGGGGACACAATCAATGCCCAGTGTGGTCTGATTGATTTATATGACAGGATAGGACATAATGCATAATGCAATTCCAGAAGTGCCAGGCTGACCTTTTATGAAGCTCTTCCCCCTTTTGCTAATGTACTAAGACTCAGTTTAGACAGAGTGCCATAAGGATGACATGTAGTGTGATGTCCCTTGCTTTTACAGTGTTTACAAAGTTTAAACACATGAATTTTGATGAACTCAAACGCAGGTCTGATAAAATGAAGAATAGCAACAGCTGTTAATGTAGGATTAGGTGCAAGGATTGTTTTTACCTATACAGCACGTCATGATTTTGCTAAGTATGATGTGATCCTGTATTAACATCTATGTTGATCCTGGAACATAATTTTTGTTTGAAAATGTAATCCATACCTATTCCATAAACCCAATCATAACTATAAATTATTCCCATAATCATACGGGAATAATAGTTGGATAACAATCATGTAGCTGTGCATAAACCTAACCGCAAGCCTAAATTTAACATACTGTAAACGGTAAACATATCCCTTAATTCTGATTGACTGACTGGAATGTTGTTCCAGTATCAACATGGATGTTAATCCAAGAACATGTCCTACTTGGTGAAATCAGGTTTTCATACCCATACATGTTCATCAGTACAGGTGACATTTAGCTTAAGCTAAAATACAATGTAAATATACAGAATTCCTAACATTAAAACAGGTGGTGCTAGTCAGTAACATTTAAGGCGGCGCTTAAAGTTGCAATGAAATCAAAATAAACTCTTCCTATATTTAAGAATATAATATATAGTAGTGTTTGTTTTAAACACTGTTATGTACAGTGGGGAAAATAAGTATTCACCGTCACCATTTTTCTTAGAAAACATATTTCTAAAGGTGATGTTGACCATGGATGTTGGTAACAACTAAAGAAATCCATATATGCAAGAAAACAAATCCAATTAGTTTACAAATAATTAAGTCATGTCCAACAAAATGAAATGACGCAGAGAACAAGTATTGAACACATGAGGAAAGGGAGATGTAGAAAGGCAGTTAAAGCCCAGACAGCTGCTGAAATCTCTCAGTAGTTCTTCAGCAACCTTCTGCCCTTTGTCATTGCAAATGAATATTAGCTGCTTCAGTTCAACATCTACATTAGCAGGAGGATGAAGATGAAATCAGAGTGGATATTTCAGCAATGATCCAACAGCCAAGCAAACTATTAATTGCTGTAGAATGGCCCAGCTAATCACCTGACTTGAATCCATCATAAAATACAAATTAAAGCTCAGTTTTAGACGAGACCCACAGAACCTTTAAGATTTTTACACTCTTTTGAAGTCTGTGAAAAACACACACCTGAGCAATGCATGGGACTTCATTCTCCATATGAGGGGCATCTTTAAGCTGCCAACACCAAAAAATACTTTATATAAAGTATTAAACACATTTCAGGAATAATCTGGTTTAACTCCATGTCAACAGCTCCTTTAGAAATATTATTCCCAGAGAAAAAAACATGACATGTTCAATACTTGTTTGCCCCACTGTATCTGTGCACTTTATCATTTTGTGAAAAATAGTTTGCCTTTACTATCTTTAAACAAACATCATAACCTTCTCTCCTCCCTCAAAACAACTTTTCTTCACTGCTGGTCACATGAAATGCCTTTAGGGAGGGACTATCAGGACGGGTCTTATTTCTGCTCTGCCTTCGTCCATTCCTCAATCATTTTTCATTTTGTTAGCAATGAATCTTCCAATTCAATCAGTTCTCAAAGGACAAAATCACACACCGCCTTAAATGTTTTATATTTTCAGGACTGTTTCAAAAGATCTATGTCACGATAAAGGAAAAATTCTAACTTGGGTTTCATGGCGAATAAAAAAAAAAGAATATAAAATCACTACTAACTGGAAAATGCTGAGCTATTTATTTCAGTATGTTGATGTACTTCCAACTGAAACGGAATATAGAGTAGGGGGCGGGGCTTTCTTATTATGCAGAATTCCCTCATAGAAATTTAAAGGTAAGAGGGGCGTGGTTAAGAATATTGTGGCTATAGCTGTCAAACTGACATCATCAGAGAAGGACAGCCCCTCCAATCACAGATTTCGATTAAAGATTACCAAACAAAATTTTTTTTTCAATGGCTTAATCGCACAAATTAATTGGTTGCCTAAAAATAAACATACTCTTTATTGTTAGCTTGCAAAATAAAATTTGATTTCACACGGACTTTAAATATATATGTCTTTCATAGACTTAATTTAGAAGACAAGTAGTAGATGTTCATTTGAGTAAACAAATGAAGGTAAAATGATGTTAAAACAGTTCCTAAGATAGGAATGGATGTATATTTTAAGGCTGGGCTTATTGAAGTCTCAATTAGCAGCTTAGATTCATGCTTAATTCCTTCCCTGCAAAAACAACAGAGAAAAGGTTAAGGTCAAGAGCTCTGTATTGCTGCAATTATCATTTTGATAGGTCATTATGTCACAGATTACACATTTTCCATGCTGTAGACTCCGTTTCACAGTACGTCACTTTCCTAGCTATTGACATGTAGCCAGACATCTTACTTTATTTCACACCGAGGCCATCAGAGCTCTGCTGTAGATCCATGAATATTAAAATGAGTTTCAGCTCTGCAAAACAGTCCCACTGATAGCATCTTAATAACAGAACTGATGGCTGTCTAATTCTCCATCATCCTATGTCTCGCACCCAGATTTGATTCAAAACAGTCATATTGCCTGATTTCCGAGAGCCAAAGCAAAGTCAAACCTGGCACTGATCACCTAAAAGATTTCCAAGGCTGGCAGAACACACTGAATGGTTTAAATTATGCCGAAATGAGTTGCAGTAAAATTATAAACCCTCCCATCCCGTCTGTTCCCCAAGATGAAGTTAAGACAAAGCGGCAGCCACGAGAGAATTCATCCTAGCAGACTTAGGCAATATAATGCAGCAGGCTCCCAAGGCAAAGCGGAGAGCCTGGTAAAGTGATGATAAACCAGGAAAACAGGTACAGGATCATTCTGCTAACCTTCACTAGCAACTACAGCCTATTTAGTCTGAAAAATCACACATGCGAGCACACACACACACACACACACACACACACACACACACACACACACAC
>CAIGQZ010032287.1:9406413-9427827 GCA_903798205.1 Danio tinwini
ACACACACACACACACACACACACACACACACACACACACACACACAAATAAAATGACACAAAAACTGGCAATGGCTGTGTTTGTTTGCTAATACCACACAACATGACATTCCATTAGAGATTTTACGGTTTCAAAGCATCTGGATTCTGGATACACATCCCTCTGTTTCGCCTGTTTATTGACATCACTTCCCTGAAGGAAATATGGTTACAAGGTATTATTTTTAATTAGATTTTTACACTTTTATGCAAACAAAGAATCCCTAAGATTGCAACACTGAAAATAAACCAATTTCCCTATTAACATTTGCAAAATTCATCAGTAATTTGACCAATTTACTTGAGAAACAACCATTTTCATTCATCTATTCATTTTCCTTCGACTTAATCCCTTTATCCATTAGGGGTCATCACAGCGGAACGAACCGCCAACTTTTCCAGCATATGTTTTAACCAGCGGATGCCCTTCCAGCTGCAACCCAGTATTGAAAACATCCATACACACTCATTCACACTCATACACTACGAACAATTTAGGTTATTCAATTCACCTATACCGCATGTCTTTGGACTGAGGGAGAAACCGGAGCACCCAGAGGAAACCCACGCCAACACAGGGAGAACAACTTCTTTTTTTATTGCATTTTTTTTCACATTCTTAAAAATTTATTTTAACTAATAAATAGAGTTTAATACGAGGTATAACACTCATTTTCTTCACGAAGCACCACTACTAACACCGTTTGCTTATCTAAGGCACATTTTATATCCACCTTATTTTTCACTTTAAAGCGACAGGAATTTGTACGTTACATTTCGTCACCTTGGAATTATAAGGTTCTATCTGCATTCTGACTGATTTTGAGATATTGAGCTTCAAAGTTTTTGCATCCCATAGCAAACAGTGCGTGTGTAACATTTGTTTTTTAAATAAAACGTCTTCAAATGTAAACAACTTCTAAAAAAAACATACCATAATGTAAATAAGTTGTCATTTAATAAGAATATGTCAATAACTTAATTTTGACAAAAATGTCAGATAGAACCTTATAATTCTAAGGTGATGATTTGTCTGGTTTCTGGTACACTGCAGTACAAAACATTGAAATTATTTATTTGGTATTCAGGTCACACTTTATTTTAAGGTACAATTTACTCTGTTAATAATCTATTAACTAAAATTATTAGATCAATTAACTGCAAATGTGCTGCTTATCAATGGTTATTAGTAGTTAGGTATAGGTATTGGGTAAGATTTGGGTTGTAGATTGAAGATCATGCAGAATGTGTACGTTAAAAGAACTAATCAAGAATAGCATTGGTCCCTATACTAAAATGTTACCATATTTCCTACTATATCTTTTAAAGGCCCCATGAAATTAAAATTATAATTTTTTTAGTTCTTATTATCAGTATTGTTAGTTTTTAGGATTTCTATTAGCTAGTGTGCTCCAAAACATTGACAAAGTCTGTGTTTAGAACATATACAATTTATATATACATCTAAAGCTAGTAGTTTGTCACTTCTGCCTATATGAATCAACAATTTTATTCAAGTCACCTCATACAAAGACTACAGAAAACACAAGACATGTCACTTGTATAGTTTTGAATGGGGTAAAGAGTAATGGTCAATACAACAAATGAAACCCCGCTTACTAGTACAGGAGCCAATCATTGATCGGTATAGACTGATGTTTCTCCAGGGAAGAAGCTCAGACAGTGCGTATGTTTTCTGTGGTCAACAGTAGAATCTCAGCGAATACTTGGTTCACAAAGATAAGAAATATATCCACATAAAGCATGAAATCTGTACTTTTAAATGAACCAACTACACTTTTTCTGGTTTTGTAATTGTATGAAATGAACACGAGGTACAGTCCGTGCTGTCAAACACACATCACATGACAGCAACTACTAAAACGCCAACAAACTTGTAAACAAAGAGTTACTGTCATTTCTGGAGGAGATTCAGCATCAAGACCAAGTTGTAATTTACTTCGGAAAACCAGCTTGATCTGATGATCATTATCCAGTGGATGATAATGTGTAGAGCGGCCATAAATGAGGTTGGTGTCGTGATCTCGTTCCTTTTGAGTGTGCTTTAGCTCAGGAAAACTCAAACATTTCTAAATTAAACTTATGAGACGGTTGTTGTTTAATTTTATCCGTAATTCCAAATATGTAATGTAATCATAAGCTTTGCAAACAGTTTTGGAAAATTTGCCCAAGCATACTGTCCGAGCGGCATTTCAAAGATGGCGGCCAAGTAAAAAGACTTGCCTTAAAGGGACTTTGCCTCATACTTCAGTTTCTCAGCTTCTCCATGATGGACGTCCAGCGTTCTCCAGCCTCTGGCACCTTGACTGCAGCTCTGCACAAGACGTTTGGCTGTAGGAGAAATTGTTGTGCCCAACTGAGGCTGGTTTCTCCTGAGGTTTTTTATCCTTCCCTTTCGCCAATTGGTGAAGTTTTTTCCTCGCCACTGTCACTACTGGCTTGCATGGTGTGGGACTTGTGGAGCTGCGCATCGATGTATTTGCTCTTCAGTGTTTGGACTTTCAGCAGTGAATATTAAACCACACTGAACTGAACTAAACTGAACTTAAACACTGAAAACTGGACTGACACTGTTTCAATTTACTAAAACTTCTACGTGAAGCTAAAGAACTAAAAATTAATTAAATTGAATCAAATCTTGACCAATCAAATGCTCTCTAGTATTTGACACTCCAAGGCACTTTGCATTTGATGCGATTGAGCTCAATCACTCTCGATAAAACAAAACAGTTGGGCTGTTTTTTTAAAGTGGAGAGGCTACACTATTCCCTCTCTTCATATTTCAGTCGAGATTTTGTCAAACATTGAATAAAAATGCACATTTCAAAGCACTTCATGAGACATTTTAATATAAACAAACTTCTTTGTAGCACAGACAGTTTTAGTTTACTGCACTTGGATATTCTTCTCACTATTTTCCTATAGCAACTACTGAAACATGCATACTTTATGCTTAAAGATAAGATAGAAATCATAGAAATACACTCCATAACTGCATTCTCAAAGCCTTACTAATCCTCTGTGTTTTGCTGCTTAACAACTAGCACAGAGAATATCAGCTTTAGAGGAAAGCTCTCCTGGCATCAGAGTTAAACACCTCAGATCTCCTCATGACTAAGTGGCATTTCCAACTAAAGGTCTCTGCCAGAGACAGATAATAAAGATGCCGTTCAGAAATATCAGACCCCTGTATATTTTTTTCCCAATTTGCTTAACGGCAAATTGTTTTTTTTTTCAACGCATTTCTTACATAATAGTTTTAATAAATATTTTGTAATAACTGATTTATTTCGTCTTTGCCAAGATGACAGTACAAGGCAACGCAGTGGCGCAGTGGGTAGTGCTGTCGCCTCACAGCAAGAAGGTCGCTGGTTTGAGCCTCGGCTGGGTCAGTTGGCGTTTCTGTGTGGAGTTTGCATGTTCTCCCTGCGTTCGCGTGGGTTTCCTCCGGGTGCTCCATTTCCCCTACAGTCCAAAGACATGCGGTACAGGTGAATTGGGTAGGCTAAATTGTCCATAGTGTATGTGTGTGAATGAGTGTGTATGGATGTTTCCCAGAGACGGGTTGCAGTTGGAAGGGCATCCGCTCCATAAAACATATGCTGGATAAGTTGGCGGTACATTCGGCTGTGGCGACCCCGGATTAATAAAGGGACAAAGCTGAAAAAAAAATGAATGAATGATTGAATGATGACAGTACATAATATTTGACTAGATACATTTTTCAAGATACTAGTATTCAGCTTAAAGTGCAATTAAAAGGCTTAACTAGGTTAATTAGATTCAGTGTTGGGTAAGTTACTTTAAAAAGTAATAGAAATACAAATTACTGATTACTACAGTACAATTGTAATCAGATTACATTACTAATTACTTCACATATAAAGTAATCAGATTACTAATTACTTTACTTAGAAGTTACTTGTAAAACATATAAAACCAAAAAAAAAAAACTGCAGCTCTTTCAGTAATTTATTATTCCCTGAGAAGCATTGCAATGAGCTGATCACAGCAGCTTGACATATTCAAAATACTTAGAGTTCACCCAAAGCTTAAAGTTTTCTCATCCTTCACTTGTTCCAAACCTGTTTGTTTGTTTTTTGTTAGTTTAATTTAACACGGAAGAAGACATTTAGAAGAAAACTGGATACCTGCAACGATTGACATAGTATGAAAAAGCACTGCAGTGTTTGGGTGTTCTGTGTTTTGTCTTAGGTAAATAGTCTACCGAAATGTGTATATTTTATACAAAGTATTAAGCTGAACGGTCAGTTCTTGTCTGTCTTCAACTGGGTGCATCAAGATGTGCGCTTCCACTGAAAATAACGACCTTGCACGCACAAAAGATGCGATATGTGAAGCAGCTTTGCTTCTCTTCACATTCAGAAGATATATTTACTTCTGATCCTGCACAAAATTTCAATTTAGCCTGTTTAGGCTGAGTTGGACCACCGTTAATAAACGCCGGTGTCTTCCTTGGCGACGAGTATTGTCTTGGAATGCTTTCTGTTCAAGTGCTTGAACAAGTTGCTGGTTGAGTTAAAAGGAGTCGAAAGTTCTTTAGAGACTGGACATAAACTGCATTTCACAGCAATATTTTAGTTTTTACGCTCAATGAAATCAAAGTAATGTCTGTATTTCCACTTAAAGAAGCAACGACTCTTGACAGCCACCCTTTCAGCTCACGTTCTCCAGCAATTTAAAAGCGCATGCTTCTTAACTGACATTGCAGCAGAAAACACGATTTAAAAGAAGCCATTTTTTATTCTAAAAACTATATTTGTAGAGTAAGTAACGCAATTACATTGACTTTAGTAACTAAAATCAATTTACACAAGTTAAAATGTAATTAGTTACATTACTGCGTTCCTCAAAAAAGTATTCAGAATACAGTAACGCCTTACTGTGGAAGTTAGGGTAATTAGGCAAGTCATTGTATAATGATGGTTTGTTCTGTAGACAATTAAAAACAAATATTGCTTAAGAAGGCTAATAATATTGACCTTAAAATGGTCTTTACATTTTTTTTATTGCTTTCATTCTAACCTAAATGAAACAAACAAGCCTTTATCTAGAAGAAAAAATATTAAAGCAAATTACTGTGAAAAAAATCCATTGCTCTGTCAAACATCATTTGGAAAATATCTGAAAAGGGAAAACATATTCACAGGAGGGAGAATAATTTTGACTTCAACTGTATGTGTCATGCATTTGTGTGCTGCATGCATAGGTTGTTTATCTAAATCTTACAAATCAGATGAGTCCATTACTATCTGTATCTCCACCTCTCCAGTAGGTGCATTTAGCTGAACCTAGAGCTGAAAATAAACACTAAATGCCACGAAACAAGAGAGGAAAATGACAACAGACAATAAGAATGAAGGCTTTCAGTCATCTGGGGTATTTTAAAGACTTAATTTAGATTTAATTAGCTAAAAAATTATATATTTCCTGTTTATTTAAGTATGATCATTACATAAAAAACATATTTTATTCAATTGCTGATAAAATAGTGTTTCGTGAATTAGTTATATCTTAAGAAATACCAATATCGCAACACTCAACAACATTGCATATGGCATATGTCCCTGGTATCGTGCAGCCCTAGTTTGGAGACTCAAAAAATTAAACACTTCACCTTTAAATGAACTAAATTCATTCATTCATTCATTGATTTTCATTAGGCTTAGTCTCTTATTTATCAGAGGTCGCCACAATGGAATGAACCACCAACTATTCCAGCATATGTTTTACACAGCGGATGCCCTACCCCAACCCAGTACTGGCAAACTGAACTAAATTAGCAATTAATGCAGTCCTAAGAACGCGGATATAATTAAAACTGATTGCAGATAATGATACAGAGCATCAGCCTCATTCTGCTCCCACGACCCAAGCCCTTGAGGAACCCTGTCGTGAACGATGGGTCATCTGTGGCCAAAGTCATCACAGCTGTGCTGATTTTATGCTGCAGAAGAGCTGGGTCGCAGCCAGATCAGCCGCCTCCAGGACAAAACACTGGTTATCCCCTAAACAGTGTTTTTGCAGTTGGATTCACAGGCGTTTAATCAGTATGCCCTACAGGTATCTGCATGGGAATGAACAGTGAGGTCAGTGGTCATCTGAACAAGCCTCGTGCAAAATCAACAACCAGGAGCAGTGCATTAAAACAGTGTCCAAATGTTGCAGGGAGGCTTCTGGGTCGCCTGAGGTGCAAACTGCTGATTTTCTTCATGCTATTACTGTGAACACATCTATAAATCCTTTTGATAAGCACAGCCGAAGTCCCAAGGTCACGACTTTCCATCACAGCTCTACGACCTAGCTATTTTTCTGCAAGTCATACAAACCAGCCGAAGCAGAAACTAAAGCTCGAGGGGGAGGAAACAAAAAGATGGACATTACTAAATCATTTTGGGCTTAATGCCACTTTTGCCACAACTTCACAACGCAAATATTAAAAGAAAAAACACACAAGTTGTTGCATTGAAAATAAAGACAAAAAAATGCTTTTATCAACCAAAGTTTTACTTTTTTATGGCATATAAGTTTCATCAATTCATTTTCCTTCAGATTAGTTCCTTATTTATCAGAGGTCACCACAGCATAATAAATCGTTGGGGCGAGGGGGCATGGCCTAGAGCAGTGGGAGCGAAACGAGGCCCGCCACAGATGAGAAACACCTGTGGCGCGCACCTGCCTCTAATTCCACGGTAGGAGCTCTAGACTATAAGAGGAGGAACTATGGCAGAGGAGAGAGAGAGAGGACCGTGCCCGGACATTACTTTTACTTTCAGTTTGACGGAAGTCTCCATGAGGAGCTGCCGTCCGTTTGTTTTGGTTTAGATGGCAGTCTCCGTGAGGAGCTGCGGTCCGTTTGTTTTGGTTTAGACGACAGTCTCTGTGAGGAGCTGCCGTGCCATTTATTAATAAATACTTATTTAAAAGTTTGTCGGTTCTCCGCTTCCTTCTTCCCTGCGGCCAGGTGGCCGTGAACTTTACAACAACCGCCAACTATTCCAGCATATGTTTTACGCAGTGGATGCCATTCCAGCCACAACCCAGTACTGGGAAACACCCAAACACCCATGGACAATTTTGTTTACCTAAGTCACCTATCGTGCATGTCTTTGGACTGTGGGGGAAACTGGAGCACCCAGAGGAAACCCACACTAACACAGGAAGAACATGCAAACTCCACACAGAAATGGCAGCTGGCCCAGCTAGGACTCGAACCAGTGACCTTCTTGCTGTGAGGCGACAGTGCTAACCACTGAGCCACCATGCCACGCACATATCGACCACATATCGATGTGTTTCTGTATCTGTGTCTATACAGTACATCCAGAAAGTATTCATAGCGCTTCACTTTTTCCACATTTTTTTATGTTACAGCCTTATTCCAAAATGGATAAAATTCATTTATTTCCTCAAAGTTCTACACACAAAACCCCATAATGACAATGTGAAAAAAGATTTTTTGAAATTGTTGCAAATTTTTTAAAAATAAAGAACCTGAAAAATCACATGTACATAAGTATTCACAGCCTTTGCTCAATACTTTGTTGATGCACTCTTGGCAGCAATTACAGCCTCAAGTCTTTTTGAAAATGATGCCAGAAGCTTTGCACACCTGTCTTTGGGAATATTTGCCCATTCCTCAAGCTCTATCAGGTTGAAATAAATTAATTTAATTTAAATAGCGGAATTTCAACAATTATAATTGTTTAATTATAGTTCAACATTTACTAATGCATAATTAAAATCCAAAGTTGTGCTAGTTTATCTGTCAGTTAACATGAGCGACACAGTGGCAAAGTTATTACCACTGTCATAAATTAGAGACCACTTGAAAGAGGTCAGTTGGCATTTCTGTGTGGAGTCTGCATGTTTTCCCCGTGTTGGCATGGGTTTCCTCCGGGTGCTCCAGTTTCCCCCACAGTCCAAACACATGCGCTATAGGTGAATTGAATAAACTAAATTGGCTATAGTGTATGTGTGAGAATGAGGGTGTACTCACACTATGCTATGTGAACCGTGCCAGGCCCGTTTCCTGGATCATTTGGGAAGTGTGAGTCCTCTGAATCGAGCTCAGACACGGTTCAGTTGGCCGGCCCTGGCCCGGTTGGAAGAGGTGTGCCAGAGCGTGGTTTACTTGGGGCTTTGGCGCGGTACGCTTGTAGTGTGCGTGCAAAGCGCACCTGAGCCCAAAACTGAAGACGAGACATGACTTTTAAGGGATATGGATTCATATGGATTTATAAACCATTCTTCCTGTTCAATGAACTCAAACTGTCGTAGATTATTAAAGACACAAACCCCTCACTGCACCACAGCTGCACCTTCAGCAAACCTCCTATTTCCTGCAGCACTAGGACTTTATGATTGTTTATGAGCGTCAAAAGTGGCTGATCTGTTCGGCAAAATATTTGACTGCTTGTCACTGCATCCCAAACGACTAAAACGATATAACGATATAAAAAAATCTCCACTGTGCTGAGCGAGTGTGAAAGCTCCACTGTCTTAAACAGAACAGCGCATCATTGATGACATAAGCGTGCTCAGGCCCGAATGTAATAGTGTGAGTACGCCCTGAGTGTGTATGGATGTTTCCACTGGGTTGCAGCTGGAATGGCATCCGCTGTATAAAACATATGCTGAACAAGTTGGTGGTTCATTGCACTGTGGCGCCCCTGATGAATAAAGGGACTAAGCTGAACAAAAATTTATGAAGAAACAATGAACAAATTTATTCTCATTAACAAACATTAGCAAAGATGAATTAATACTGAAATCAATGTGTGTTCATAGTGTGCTCATGTTCATATAGATCCACTAGCCAACATGAACTAATAGAACATTGTTGTAAAGCATTACCAACCTATTCAGCCTCATGAGAAATCCGTCCCAGCCATTATTTTTCCCAATTCTCACATAATCTCGAGGGCAGTCTGAAACTCTCCAGGCAGTTTGAAAACTCCCAACAACCCATTTTGATAGTTGCCAGAACGATAAGCTGTGATGTGAATAGAAATGATCCCAAATGAATGCCAGTCAGCACCTGTATCCCATTTTATTTTTTGCATGAGAGCAGCAGGGAATGAGGGGCTCGTCGTGGGCCCAGAAGGGATTGCTCCCTGCTCTGGGAGATAAACCCAGACTCATTTCTGCTCTCCATCTCACTGCCAGCAAAATTGAAGGACAGATCAGAGCCGAGCGTGCTCACAATCAGCACTGCACTCTTCAACATAACGGCACATTTAATCCCTGCAAAACTCCCTGTGGGCGCAGGACTCTTCAGGAGCGTGGAATAATATGATCAGAAAAGCCCACTCGAGGTCTACGCAGGGGAAGCGCGTGAAGATAAACGGCGAATAACAAAAGCCGTTCAATCTGCCTACCCTGTTTTGTATTCAATTGACAAGACACATCCAGTGACGGCAACTCCCAAGGGAGGGCATTGGTGGTGTAAGGTGAAATCGCTTGTTAAATATGTCACTTTTTTGACTGGAGTAATTATCTTGTTAATTATCAGGTGTAGGGGGTTTCGATTGAACGGCTGTGAAGCGATCAATTAACAAGACCAAATCCGTCAACGGAGGCATGACGAGACACAAGCTCAAAGTACTCAGCTCACGCTGGCTGGATCGCTGACTGACGCAATCGTTTTTTGTAGAAAATAAAGAGTATGAATTGCTTTGATCAAAGTTTACTGGGTTTTTTTTTGGCATATCAGTTTGGAGAGGTGTTTGTTTTAACCTTTATGTACTGTTGGGGATGATTATGACTTAATTTGGCCATAACTTTTACTGAATTTTCAGCTAGCAGAATGATTTTTGGTGACAAATCTTATTTTGACAGATATTTTGAGAAAATGCTTAGATTTTTTTTTTACTTAATGATACACTCTGGGCAAACTTACTACCCTTTTGTTATGTCAGGGATAAAAACGTCCACTAAATTAATCTGCTGTTAAAATGCATTAGATAAATATTTTTTTCACTTTTTTTGGCCTAAATCTGTTAAATCAATCTCAGCCCTGATCAAAACTACTAAGTTGTTTAGAAAATTACAGGATTTTAACTCTTTAATTGCCAAATTCATAATGATGTCTCTGATTTGGTGTCAAAAACACCCAAAATGACGTATTTTCTTTATAAAAAGTTATTGTGGACTGGATTTTTTTAACCTTTTATCAAAGTCTTGGACATGTGAAACAACACTGACTACATTTACAAGTACATCAGTATATAAATTATTTGCCTTAATCTAATTAAGACAATAAAATTAAGGCGTTTACATGAGTTGCTTTTTAAATGTTTCTTTCATGATCCCGCATTAATTAGATTAACGTCATTGCGTCACCGCGCTATCGACATTTCCTCCAGAGTGTCATGTAATTTTGGATGTTTCATTATTAATTTGTCGACTTTAACTGCGGTTTGCAGTTAAAGTCTTTCTCTTTTGTATTCGGGCATGCCCCCCTTGACAAACGAGATATTGGATGCAACTATGAACTGCTGGAAGACTGTTGTTTTAATGGAAGTTCATAACGCATGCTGAATGGAAGAAAAAAAACCTCTGCATTTCACAATGCAGTTGTCTGTGGTCTGCACTGACTTGGGTGCAGAGAGTGTCAAACAGCTGTGTGTGTGAGTGTGTGGATCCTGTCGCAAAACGTGGCGAAAAGTCCTACATGATGGTAATAGTTCAATTAAGGTGTTTACATGTCTGTACTGCACTTCAATAATGCGACTAAAATCGGCATACTCCACATGTCTTAATTCGATTTCTCTTTAGTTCAATTATAATCTTAATCCGATTCAATTAATCAAAAATTGCTCTTTTGTAGACTTTTAATCAGAGTATTGTCTTAATAGCATTAAAATCGAATTATTGGTGTCAATGTAAATGTAGTCATTGCCTTTGATGCATTGTTTTTGATTAATTTAAATTTTTTCTCTCCCTAATTTACTGTAGGTGGCTGCTTTTGCCCCATTGACTTCCATTATAACCACATTTTGTGATTACAAAATCATGACCCCATATAATCATGCATTTTTGATTGTTGGTGGTTTTCCCTGTTGGGAAGAGGTAAAATTTGTGATTTTTACTATTGATCATCAGTTGGCACAATTGACGCTTTAGATAGACCTGTGTAAAAAAAAAAGCTTAGTTTCTGGATATTATATGGAGTATAACAGCAAATTAAAGTGTGTGTCGGTGAGTGTGTGAGAGTGACCTTCGCACTCTTACCTGGACGTGTCAGAGAAAATCTAAATATCCATCTCAGCTCTCAGAACTACATGGAGTAAACAAGAACAAAGACTGTGTATTTATGCACCATCAAATGTGGTTACAATGGAAGTCAATGAGGCAAAAACAGCCACCAACAGTACATTTGGGAGAACAAATGAAAATCTAATAACGCATCAAAGCCAATGTTGTTAATAATTGTTCACATTCAAGACTGTGATAAAAAGAAAAAGAAAATCCAGTCCACGGTTACTTTTTTTATTGAAAATACGTCATTTTGTGTGACATCATTTGTAAACTTGGCTGTTAAAATTTCTAAACAAATTAGTAGTTGTGATCAGGACTGAGGTTGATTTACAGACTTTGCATTTTTACAACAGTTTAATTCAATGGATGTTTTCATCCCTAACATAACATAAGAGTAGTAAATTCGAAGAGGGTTAAAAAGCCTAGATGTCGAGTAGGGCTGTGGAATTAATTGAAATTCAATTTCAATTTGGGCCTCAAACGATTATGAAAAAACATTAATCGAGATAAATGATTATTATATTGTGTCATATAGTATCTCGCCGCCTTTCTAGCAGTCCAAATTCGTTCTTCTCAAAGCTCATTTTCACTTTGACATCATGTAACGTGTTTTTTGCAGCATGGGACGAGCTTTATTTATTGACTTTTAGTGCCTTCACAATTGCCTGGTCCAAACCCAAGTTCGATTGTCTCCCCTTGCTACCTTCTTCGGTGGTTTGTGTACATACCATCTTTTTTTCCACCTGAACCCGGTATACTTACATCATCAAGCTGCTGTTGTGTGTACAGCTGTTGCTAGGTGACAGCCATGAAAGCCAAGGCGCCAAAATGGAAAGACGTACGCATACTATGGTCAATCTGCTTTTAGTGAGTGTTTTGCTTTTGGTAACATACAGAGAATGACTTGCGTCTATCTGCTGCAAAAAAATATTAAAAACGTTCAGAACATAACGTGATGTCTGCAGAAGTCGTTTTTGGAGGTGACAAGCAGACATTATTACTGCATTTGCACTGAGTAAGTCCCGCTTGTCGCCAAGCTAACGTTAGGTAATACACAGACACACACATTCGAATGAACGTTATGAAAACTAAAGTTTGCTGTACAGTTGGCGGTTCACGTCCGTTATTTGGTATGATTGCATTCATATCAGTCATATTTATATCATTCATAACCCACACCACCTCTTTCAGACAGACTCGGGTACGGTTCTCGTGTGCGCACCTGAGTTCGGAAGATATCATTCATACTATCTAAACGTACCGGACTCTGATGTCAAATGAACCTGGGTGTGGACCAAAAATGTTAGTGTGAAAGCACTCTAAAAGCGTGAAAGAGAACACATGCTGTGTCAGCCACAGGTGAGTGCAACACACACACATATAGGCCTAGTCATCTTATGGTGAGCACCTAAATGCTCAAATACATGCAGAAGTAAGCCAAAATGCAATGCTTAGTGATTATTGACATGAACCACTAATTGTTATGAAGAAATAAATAAACATAAAGAGTTGAGATTGAAACGGCGTGTGAAAGTGAAAACATAAACGGAACTTCGCAACTCTTAAAGCGGCAGTACACTATTCCTGCTGCCGGATGTTTTCATCATTATTAATCAAACAAAAAAGACATGGACAAAGTCACTCACTGCTCTACACTGAAGGACTTTTGTAGCTTTATTAGGAAACAAATGAAGTTTAATTTTCAGTGCAAATGCTTAAAGCAGAGTTTATATTTTAATCCTATTGTACCTACTTCTTTTCCATAATTGTGAGACCTTTTTGTTAGTTTGTCCCATTCTGCGTCAGCATCAAGATTTGTGTAGAGTGAAATCAAATCTTGATTGCGTATCAAGACATGTGTACTATGAAAATTATCAAAACTATTATCAAATTATGAAAAACTAATTATCAAAGTCCTATTTAAGTTTTAGGAACAACTATTAATAACTTGACTTGTAGTTGATCACTTGGTATCAGAAGTATATATATATATATATATGAAAGGCAAAGGCCTCTACATTATGCTTATTTACCAAAATAAAATATAATCATGCCTTGATTTTAATTCTTTGATTAGGACAATAAGGTCTGACTTTGCTTAGACAAAAGTCTTGTCACTTAACAGAAATAATGAACAGTATAGAATATAGAAGTATAGAAGTCAAGGTACAGTGGAAAAAGAATTAATATTGTGTATGACTCTTATGAGCTTGGATAACTGCATCCATACATCTCTGCAATGATTCAAATAACTTATTAATAAAGTCATCTGGAATGGCAAAGAAAATGTTCTTGCAGGACTCCCAGAGTTCATCAAGATTCTTTGGATTCATCTTCAATGCCTCTTCCCCAATCTTACCCCAGATATGCTCAATAATGTTCATGTCTGGTGACTGGGCTGGCCAATCCTGGAGCACCTTGACCTTCTTAGCTTTCGGGAATTTTGATGTGGAGGCTGAAGTATGAGAAGGAGAGCTATCCTGCTGAAGAATGTGCCCTCTCCTGTGGTTTGTAATGTAATGGGCAGCACAAATGTCTTGATACCTCAGGCTGTTGATGTTGCCATCCACTCTGCAGATCTCTCGCTACTGCTACTCCCCTATACTGAATGTAATCCCAAACCATGATTTTTCCTTCATCAAACTTGACTGATTTCTGTGAGAATCTTGGGTCCATGCGGGTTCCAATAGGTCTTCTGCAGTATTTGTGATGATTGGGATGCAGTTCAACAGATGATTCATCAGAAAAATCTACCTTCTGCAACTTTTCTAAATGATTAACTAGAAGTCAAGTTATTATTTGTTCCTCTTACAACTGGGATCAACGACAAGACTTCAGGTAGTGTATATATCCAAATGGATATATGGCCTAATAATTTTCATTTTAAATAATCGTGATTACAATTACAATTCTGGGGTTTCAATTGAATAGCTGTGAAGTGACCAATTAACAAGCCCAAATCCATCAAAGGAGGCATAACAAGACAAAAGTATTCAGCTCACAAGTTAATCATTTTGAGATGTTATTGTGTAAAAAAAAGAGTGAACGCTCCAATGCAAAAGAGGACTCAAATCTGTCAGCGCTTCCTAGATATTTATTTCCGCTTCTTTCCAACTTGGCATTGCTAATCGGCTTCACGTAGTCTATAGGAGCGACGTGAAACTCGGACGGGCTGCTGAGTTCGGACCACATCAAAGCTCGTTTCCATGTTGCACACACAAAAAATAAAATAAAAAAGAAGCTTGTGACATTGTGTAAACAAACCCCATCTGCGCAGCGCTCGGGTGGGTTTGAATGCCCCAGTGTTCATTACGCCATGTGTGAGAAACAGATTGAAGTGCTGTCGGGCTGCAGGAGACTGTAATGGCTGTGCTGCCTCTGACTGGGAAGCCAGTCCTAATTAGATCATCAGAAAAAGAAGGCTACATTGATGGCGGTTATATACTCCCTGCACACAATGACTTGGGGATCGGTTGGGATCAAGATGCTAACTGTGGACAAAAAGGCTGGAGGCGGTATAAACAAGCTCTGAGAAACCAAAAATGAACACTGAATAAGTTAGATATTCAAAATGCTTGCTCAGATAAACTATGTAAATAATAAACATTAGTAGACAAGATCATACCTGTCAATATTGGGATGTGAAAATGAGGGATATGCCCCTCCACACAACCTACTTCCCACCTCCTGCACCCCCAAAAAAATAGAAAAGAAAAAATGTTACCCAAATGTCTAAATGTGTTCATCAAGAGCTGTTTCATTGTAAATAAACAGTAATACAGTCAGTAATTATTAATTATTAAAATTATTATTTACAAAATAGTATACATTAGAAAATGCTGCAAATAAATTAAACAGTTTAGCCTATTCAAGTGAACAGCTATCATAAAGAAATATAATCAAATCTCATTAATCTTCACTGTAACATCCTGACTAAAGAGCAGCAAATGAATTTGTCATTTAGATTTTTCGTGGGATTACATTAAATAACAGAGGTGTCACTTTAAAAATGCACAGATCTATATGAAAAGATTTGATTGCATTCCTAACAGTTTATGCTCATTTAGGACAAAATTAGTTGTGTTTAAAAGAAAACCCACCAAGATCGACATCTTTAGATCTGTTATTCTTCTTCTTCTTCTTCTTCTTATTATTATTATTATTGTGTACAATTGAAGTCAGAATTATTAGCCCTCCTAAATTATTAGCTCCCCTGTTTATTTTTCCCCAATTTCTGTTTTACAGAGAAGATTTTTTCAACACATTTCAAAACATAATAGTTTTAATAAATCATTTCTAATAACTGATTTATTTTATCTTTATCTATGATGACAGCACAATATTTTACTAGATATTTTTGACACTTCTATACAGCTTAAAGTGACATTTAAATGCTTAACTAGGTTAATTAGGTTAACTAGGCAGGTTAGGGTAATTAGGCAAGTTTTTGTGCAACGATGATTTCTGTAGACTATCGAAAAAAGGGGCTAATAATATTGACCTTAAAATAATGTTTAAAAAATTTAAAACTGCTTTTATTCTAGCCGAAATAAAAGAAATAAGACTTTCTCCAGAAGATAAAATATTATCAGACATACTGTGAAAATTTCCTTGCAAAATTTGGAAAACATTTAAAAAAGAAAAAATAATTAAAGGGGGCTAATAATTCTGACTTCAACTGTATTTGTCTGTTTAAACACACACCCAAAACCCAGACATTCGCTCCACTTCAAATCACGTGTACAGAATCCGTTTGTAAACAGCATCTATTTATTACTATGGAGCGCGTCTGACAGTCACGCACCGCTACATGAACTGACTGTTTTGAGGATTGCATAGGAGGGGCAACGGTGCCTGTAATGGAAAGGAAGGATATCCTGCTATTTTTAGATTTATTTTAAAGTGTTTTTATGTCTAAATAAAATGAAAGAACAGAACAGATTCACATTTAAGAGCATTGGGCGTCCCTTGGTGGTTTGGCGGTATGGGTTGCATTTAGGGAGGATCAGCTCTTTAATGTTTATAGACACTTTTCATTAAAAGATTGAAAATACAAGAGAATCCTGGAAAACGGGAGGGTTGACAGGAATAGACAAAATAACTATTTTTAATCTTAGCAAAAAATAGTCAAAAAATTGAGGAGTTTCAAAATAAAATACACAAAAGCTAAATTAAAAAGGCAAAAAATATATACATTTTTAAATAAAATTTAATCATTTTTGACTTTTTTTGCTAATTATTTATTGTTTATTGTTCTATTGTCAATGAAGTTAATTATTATTTTCTATTATTATTTTAATTAAATTGAATTACATTTATTTTTAACACATGTAATTAATTGAAAATTATAAATATTGTAATTATATTAAGTTTTATTATTTTATGTTTATCTACTAGTCAAAACATTTTGCTAATGTAAAATAAAAACAAAAAAACATTGTTTTTTAGGGAAGTCTCCCCAAATGTTCAACAAGTCTACATTTATTTTGATCAAAAGCACAATAAAAAAGTAATTCTGTGAAATACATTAATTTCAAATAACTATGTTCTACACTGAAAAACAATGCTGGGTTCCACACAATTCCCAACACAAATTGATGAAGTTATTGACATACTTATTTTTACAAATTTAAGTGGATTAAAAATAAACCTTAAGAATTGTGTAGTCTTAACTCCTTTTAAATACGTAGTTTTTAACAAAAAGCTAAAGTCTTTTTTTGAATGTATGTAAAAGCAATTCAGAATGTAATTTATTCAAAACAGATTCAAAACAGAATTTTCAGCATCATTACTTTCCATTTTTTTCTTTTAAAAATTCATTTAATTATAGTTTCTCCTACCTCAGACTAAATCTTTTTAAACAAAATGACTAATACTAAGATGTTTGTAAGGAAATGGCTCAGGAGTCGATTTGGGTCAAGATGCAAACTGTGGACAAAAAGGCTTGAAGCGGTAATATGTTTGCCCAGATAAACTATATGAATAAAAATCATCAGCAGCCAAGATAAATATTTTTTTTATCCTAGCCAAAATAGGCAAAAAAGTAAGGTGTTTCAAAATAAAATACACAAAGCTGCAATATAATATGAGGCTGAATAAAAAAGAAAAATAAATAAATATATAAATATATTCCATCCAAAAATGAAGGAATTGTTAACAATTTAACAAATTAATTAATTAATTAATTATTTTTTTCAGGGAAGTTTCACCAAATGTTTAACAATTATACATATATTTTGATAAAAAAAAAAGGAATTCTGTAAAATATTATCTATATTACAAATAACTATTATCTATGTAAATGTATTTTAGATTAGGGCTGCACAATATTGGAAAAATCTAACATTGCCATATTTTTTTACTCTACAATATATATATATAGGAGTACAATTTCACTAGATTGGTTGATTAACTATTTGAAAAAAAAATTTATAATTTTAGATTGATTGAGATTGAGGGAATGCATATGCATAAAATGTAAGAAACAATGTACAAGCAGAGATAAATTCAATAAAGAAAAAGATACCAATTAAATAAACAGAGTTTTATTATTTAAGTTATTGTTTTCAGAGTGGTTGATCTGTATTCAGGTTTATAATTAAATAATCAAATGTAAAATAATACCTTATATTCTTTGTTTGATAAACAGCTCCAAAAATGAATTGTTACTAATTTATCAAAGTAACAAATGGTACAATTTTTTATGCCTGAATGATTTTAAAACGCTCACACAGTCACAGGTCTCAAAAAACACTTGTAAAATGGTAAAATATAATCCAACATTGCATATACTCGTGATGTGACTATTGCGAATGATCACATTGCAATATCAATGCAGCCCTATTTTAGATTAAAATCTGTATTTTCAGCATCATGATTTTCAATTTTTTCTTTCAGAAATCAATCTTATTATAGTTTCTCCCACCTCAGACTAAAGCTTTTTAAGCAAAATTACTTATCCTAAGATGTTTGTAAGGAAATGACTCGTTTTCTGCATTTTTCAAGCATATAATAACAAGAAACAGTATGAAATGTAAATAATAGCCTAATCATTCTGACATGGGTTCAACAACGTATGCAGGCTGGACTGAGGAATTTGATCAGCTTTGAATGAACATCCAGCTGTTCATTTTACAAATCTTACAATTGCTTTCATACAATCCTTTCTGCAATCACGCAATGATTTCATTTAGTTATAAGCTGCACGAGGCACCAAACATTGCTGTATGTAAGCAAAACCACAGTGCATGGCTACTGATAGGGTTTTAGCAGACAGGCAATGCTACAAAAACGAAATCAGTCTGGTGTGACCCACTTGAATTTGACCTAGAAATTGGCTTCTATGAAATATGTCACAACCTTAACCTCAGAAATAATTTTTTTTTTTTTTTTTAACAGTGGTGTCTAGATTCTAAGTAGATAACAAGTGAAGTAAGATCTCTGAGTTGCATATGAATGGGTACACAACATATGTATGGCATATATGACAACATATGCATGCACATAACAATAAATGCAACGTATGAATGCCAATGTCATGAATCCAACATGTGCATGCACATAACAACAAATGCAACATATGCATGCTGATGATAACAAATGCAACATATGAATGCAGGTGACAACAAATTCAATACATGCATGCAGATAACAACAAATGCAACATATGAATTAGGATGACAACAACAGCATCACATGCATGCAAATGACAACAAATGCATGCACATAACAACAAATGCAACATATGAATGCCAATGTCATGAATGCAACATGCATGCACATAACAAATGCAACATATGAATGCCAATGTCATGAATGCAACGTGCATGCACATAACAACAAATGCAACATATGAATGCCAATGTCATGAATGCAACGTGCATGCACATAACAACAAATGCAACATATGAATGTTAATGTCATGAATGCAACGTGCATGCACATAACAACAAGTGCAACATTTGCATGCCGATGATAACAAATGCAACATATGCATGCCGATGATAACAAATGCAACAAATGAATGCAGATGACAACACATTCAATATATGCATGCAGATAACAACAAATGCAACATATGAATTAGGATGAAAACAAAAGCATTATATGCATGCCAATGACAACAAACTCAACATTTGCATGCACATAACAACAAATGCAACTTATGCATACCATAAACAACAAATTCAACGTATGCATGCCGATGGTAACAAATGTAACACATGCATGCTGATGACAACAAATGCAACATATGTATGCAGATGATAACAAATGCATACCGATGACAACAAATTCAATATATGCATGCAGATAACAACAAATGCAACATATGAACGAGGATGACAACAAATGCAACATATGCATTCCGATGATAACAAATGTAACATATGCTTGCACATAACAACAAATGCATTATATGCATGCAGATGACAACAAATTAATTATATGCATGTTGATGACAACAAATGCAACATATGCATGCCGATGACAACAAATGCAACATATGCATGCCAATAATAACAAATGCAACATATGCATGCCGATGATAAATAAAACATATATATTCCGATGAATACAAATTAACAACACTAGATAACAACAACTGCAACACATGAATGAGGATGACAACAAAAACATCATATGCATGCCAATGACAACAAAAATGCAACATATGCATGCACATAACAACAAATGCAACGTATGCATTCACATAACAACAAATGTAATATATGAACGCCAATGTCACAAATGCAACATATGCATGCAGATGATAACAAATGCAACATATGCATGCCGATGATAACAAATGTAACATATGCATGCCGATGATAACAAATGTAACATATGCATGCACATAACAACAAATGTAACATATGAACGGCAATGTCACGAATGCAACATGTGCATGCCGATGATAACAAATGCAACATATGCATGCCAATGACAACAAATGCAACATATGCATCCACATTTGAAGTATAAAAAGGACATCCTTATGGTCTTCAGAAAAGAAATCACACGTGAAGGAATAAATTATATCAAAACATGCATTTCCAGGAAAGCTATTACACAGCAGTGTGAAGAAGACACACTGGAACATGTAAGAATCTCCTGTGACTTTACTGAGATCATCAGGAGACATACATCCTGTGAAGGAATGGATGGATGGTGATAATTACATCAAATTAAACAGCTGCCACCAACAGCACCACCAGTGGCATATTTCGCCTGAGAAAACGTCACTCTTTCCCCTGCCCATACATACAGTATATTCACACATGAGGAAATAAAATGTGGAAAATGCTGATTGAAGCTGATTCTTATCAAATGTTCTCACTTAATCTTCTATGCACACAATAGCTTTACAAAGACAAACTTTAGTCAGTATAATATATTATGGCCAACAATTTTTAGCTAATATAGGAAAAGATTATTTGAGGGACATGTAAATCAAGTCATTTTTTGAGATATGTAAATGGAAAATAAATATAAACAGTGCCATAAAATAACACAAATAATAATAATAATAATATTTTTTTAATAAATCAATAAATCAATCTTATTTTCTTCTTCTTCGTTATTATTATTAGTATTAATAATAATAATAATAATAATAATAATAATAATAGTTGTTGTTGTTGTTGTTATTATTATTATGACTAGATTCAAATGATAAATAACAGCTATTTTTAAAGGGAAAAATGTCATTTAGGCACTAAACAAAAATATTGATAATTATAAAGTCATACAAATACAACTCTGACATGAATTAACCTGGGTTGGTGAAAAAAGACTGATAAAAACTTCATATTCTCAGATGTACAGTGAAATAAAATAAATATAAACAGTTAGCGCCATAAAATAACACCAATAAGAATAATAATTTTATTTTATTTAATAAATCAATAAATCCATGTTGGCAGTTCATTCCGCTGTGGCGACCCCTGAATAATAAAGGGACTAAGCCAGAAAGAAAATGAATGAATGAATAAATCAATGTTATTTTTCTTCTTCTTTGTTATTTTTATTATTATTATTATTATTATTATTATTATTATTATTATTATTATT
>CAIGQZ010032287.1:9432827-9445640 GCA_903798205.1 Danio tinwini
TGATTTAAGTCACTTTGAATGTGGCATGGTTGTTGTTGGCAGACGGGCTGATCTGAATATTTCAGAAACTGCTGATCTACTGGGATTTTCACACACAACCATCTCTAGGGTTTACAGAGAATGGTCAGAAAAAGAGAAAATATGCAGTGAGCGGCAGTTCTGTGGGCGCAAATGCCTTGTTGATGCCAGAGGTCAGAGGAGAATGACCAGATTGGTTCAGCTGATAGAAAAGCAACAGTAACTCAAATAACCACTCATTACAACTGACGTATGCAGAAGAGCATCTCTGAACACACAACACATCCAACCTTGAGGCGGATGGGCTACAGCAGCAGAAGACCACACCGGGTGCCACTCCTTTCAGCTAAGAACCGGAACCGAGGCTACAATTCGCAAAGGCTCACTAAAATTGGACAATAGAAGATTGGAAAAATGTTGCCTGGTCTGATGAGTCTCGATTTCTGCTGCGACTTTTGGATGGTAGGGTCAGAATTTGACGTCAACAACATGAAAGCATGGATCCATCCTGCCTTGTATCAACGGTTCAGGCTGCTGGTGGTGGCGTAATGGTGTGGGGGATATTTTCTTGGCACACTTTGGGCCCATTAGTACCAATTGAGCATCGTGTCAATGCCACAGCCTACCTGAGTATTGTTGCTGACCATGTCCATTCTTTTATGACCACAGTATACCCATCTTCTGATTGCTACGTCCAGCAGGATAACCACATAAAGTGTTAATCATCTCAGACTGGCTTCTTGAACATGACAATGAGTTGGCTGTACTCAAATGGCCTCCACAGTCATCACAACTCAATCTAATAGAGCACCTTTGGGATGTGGTGTAACGGGAGATTCGCATCATGTATGTGCAGCTGAGAAATCTGCAGCAGCTGCGTGATGCTATCATGTCAATATGGACCAAAATCTCTGAGGAATATTTACAGAAACTTGTTGAATCTATGCCAGGCAGAATAAAGGCAGTTCTGAAGGCAAAAGGAGGTCCAACCCAATACTAGTAAGGTGTACCTAATAAAGTGGCCAAGACAATAATCACTTCTAGTACTAGTCAATTCTAGTACTGGAACACAAGAAAAATGCTACGGTGCTTTATAATATGGTATTTTAGTAGCATAGTATACTGTATATACTTTATCAAAGTATACATTACATTTTCCTAAGCGTTCTCTTATGCTAATGCACAACTGCGCTCCATTCACTTGTGCTAATGAAAGAAAACTGCTGTTTATTTCTTCCTGACAACCAGCAATTAAACACAATGCCAAAATCCTGTTCTGCCTTTGCTTGCTGTTTTTAGCACAAACTACATGTGAAAACTGTGATCAGACTTGGGCACAACAGATGTGGATCTGCTGACCTGAAACAGAATCATACACACCTGCTTTCCGATTACAACCAATCTCAAGCAGAAAAAATACACATGGTTTATACACAATTTTTGCAAACCCTTTTATTCGCTTAATTTTGTTTAGATACGTTGTATTCACACCAGCCAGAGTCAATATCTTACCTCTGTGACGTCTTCTTATATTTTCGTCTGAAAAAAAAGAACATTTTAGCTTAGGTATATGCAAATCAGAACAGGGAAATCATTACTTAACTGTTTATTTTTTTTATGGAGCTGATATTATCGAGTGTTTCACTCACTTTGCAAAAAAATAACAAAAAAAAACATACTTTGTGGGTCCAAAAAAATGTGTCTACAATGTGTCTATAATCCAAGCAATAAACAACAAAATATCCCTGTATGTGTATTTTTCAATAGTCATAATTTTAGACATGATACACATATTGTCTTTTGTGTTTTTCACAGACAGAAATAGTTCAGAATAAAGAGCACAACATTTGTTAGTCTTGCCCTTTAAAAAAAGCTGGGTTGTAATAATCCAGCAATGGGTCAAATATGAACAAACCCAATGTTTTTTTTTTTTTTTATAAATTTAACCTTTTATGAACCTGACTGTTGAACTTGTCCATATCTGACCTAACACTGAGTCAAAACAACCCAGAATTATTGCAGTCTTTTAAATTTCTGAATGAATCTATTTTTGAACAAATAATTTGAATGAATGATTCAATAAAAATTTCTGTAATTTTCTTTAATCATCCATGACACAAATCCACTCGTAGTTAGTAGTTAAAAATAGTTCAATTCAAATAGTTAACTATTAGATAATTAGAATATAGTTAAAATAGGGAAAATATCAACAAAAATAAACTCTTAATCTCAGAGATGATGTGGTTTAAAATGGTGAAGTTCAAACACATAAACATAAACTTCCTTTTTTATTAGCCACCAAACTAAAGTGACAGAGCTGATGCAGAAATCAACACCCACTTCATACATTTTCACCAAATATTTAAATGATGACATTATTTTGCTAAAACAATATTTAGTTATTTTTGTATTACATTTCTGCTATTTTATTAATTGTTTTTCATAAAAATTCATAACTTTTTGATTTAGTGACTAATTCATATGAATTCCTACAGGCTCATTCATTCATTTTTTTCTTTGGCTTAGTCCCTTTATTCATCAGGGGTCACCTCAGCAGACTGAACCGCCAACTTATCCAGCATATGTTTTTCACAGCGGATGCCCTTCCAGCTGCAACCTAGTACTAGGAAACATCCATACATACTCATTCACACACAGTGGTGGATTTAAGCATGGGCGATCGCCCAGGGCGGCATCTTGCTGAGGGCGGCTTAGGAAGATGGTGCGAAAAAAAAAAAAAAGTCCCCCAGTAAAAGCATTGCGATACGATTTACTTTATGCAAGTGTATTAATTTAGAGTCGCAATCCCAGAATAAAGATGTTATTGGCCATTCACATTTGGCATATTTTGCAAGGACAAGTTTGTTATTCTTTATGCAGAAAACCATTCCAGTGCGTCTCACACGCACTCCTGTGTGAATCCCGGTTTTTTGCATGCACGCCGATATAATACATGCCGCTCATGCGCCATGAAACCAGAGTAAAAGCCTTTTATACTTTCACTAAGCATGGATATAAAGCAGAAAGAAGGGATAAAGAGTCAGGGAGGTAAGACTTCATAACATTAATTCTCGGCCGTCAATCGGGTCTAAGACAACAGATAATTCTATAAAACATGTTTATTTTTTTTGTATTCTATAGAATTGTCATAATTAATTTTTATGCAATAGATTTAAGTGATCTTAGCATATTACTCTTGTTGTTATTGTTTTCCAGTAACATTTAGGACACAATAACATTCTGTTATTTATTTAGAATAAAAATTGTATAATAATATTAATAATAAAAAATATATATAAATTGTTATATTTATTGAAAAATAAATACAACAATATAAAAGGGGGGGGGGGGGGGTGTATGGAGTGGTTCGCCCAGGGTGCCATTTTAACTAGAACCGTCACTGTTCACACACATACACTACGACCACTTTAGTTTATTCAAATCACCTGTACCGCATGTCTTTGGACTGTTAGGGAAATCGGACCACCCGGAGGAAACCCATGCCAACACAGGGAGAACATACAAACTCCACGTAGAAATGCCAACTGATCCAGCAGGGAATGGAACCAGCGACTTTCTTGCTGTGAGGCGACAGTGCTAACCACTGAGCCACTGTGTCATTCCTATGATCTCATTTCTACAATTTTGTATGATTTGCTTCTCCCCCAATAAGGGTTGGGTTTAGCAGCAGGGGTGGGCAAACTCTGTCCTGGAGGGCCGATGTCCTGCATAGTTTAGCTCCAACTCTAATCATAAACACCTGAACATGCTAATCAGTGTCTTCAATATCACTAGAAATCTATAAGCAGGTGTGTTTGATTAGAGTTGGAGCTAAACTGTGCAGGACACCAGCCCTCTAGGACCAAATTTGGCCACCCCTGGTTTAGTGACACGCCTCCTTTTAAAAGTTTAACACTTTTGTACAGGTGAACTCGCACGAATTAGCCATTAAACTGACTTAATATAGATAAGTTTCCATGCAAATAACGTTACATCTGTGCATTAAGCAGTGAATGTTTACCTGTTGTTCTGATTTCTGTCTCTGTTTCAAACATAAATATTTGATGTTTATTCATTATTTCTAATTTTGATAATTAAATAAATTCTGTTTCCCATTGATCGGTTGCTGCTGGAAGGGCATCCGCTTTGTAAAACATATGTTGGATTTGTTGGTGGTTCATTCCGCTGTGGCGACCCCTGATTAATAAAGGGACTAGGCCGAAAAGGAAATGAATGAATGAACAAACTTTGTTGCTTAATATCTTACTAATTTTGTAATATGAATATAATAGGAGTATACTTGTTTTGCATTTTGTTTATATATATTTTGGTTCTTTAAAGAAGTTTTACTGTTCAAAAACTGTAAAAATGTCAAAATGAAAGATCATTAAACTCCACACGTGACTTTTGCATTTTTTTAAGGCATACTTTTATACATAAATAATACAGATTTATGGTTTTATAGTTGTAATTAACAACATTTCAAATTAAAAGCGTGTAGTTTAACTAATCAATTGTCAAAATAATTATTAGTTGCAGCCCTACACTTTATCTTCTCAAATCAGTGGTATCAAATACCAGGTTCACATTTTATCCTGTAGAACATCATATCACATTGCATTTCACCCACAACAAACTTGTTTCAACCCAGGCTCATTACGGATACGTACCTAGATCTATATTTCTGGGGACAGCCAAATACGCAACCTTAGGTACGTCTGTGGTCACACTTTATTTTGATAGTCCGTTTGTTACATTGCATCTACATGCCAAATAATTCTCATTAGATTATAAGTAGACTGTTAGGTTGGGGTTAGGGTTAGTGTAAGTTGACGTGTACTATAAGTTTCTTATAGTCCGTTAAATGTCTGTTGAAGGAGCAGTATCAGCAGATATTAAGCCGATAGTCTACTAATACTCAAACGGGCCATCAAAATAAAGTGTTACCACTTCTGCTTGCATGTTTTTGTTTTTGCAAATCCACCAGACGCCGCTGTGTATGCTTTTTGATGATCTCAAATTTCTCTTGTGTAAATCCGACCAGGCCTGTTTGCTGTCGACTGACCCATACAGCCCCTTCCCGAAACCTAACCGATAGTGTTTTCAAAAGCAATCTAGAAAAATAAAAGCCGCCATGGCTGCGTGATTTCACCACGTTTTCTGTGTTTATTTATTTTATTTAAGTTTATTTAAGTCCATCAGCATATGTGGCGAGCTACTGGGCAAACTGGTAACACCTGAAAAGCCGTTCACGCCAAGGTAAATAATCAGTCATTGGTAGCGCAACAAGAAACAGAAGCCGGCTTTGGCGTCATACTGCTTCATAGGGTTCGTTTTACAGGCAAAATGGAGCGAGACGTACCTCTGGGTACATATTTCATGGTCTCCAGAAATGTAGAGAGAGGTACATATCCATAATGAGCTTGTGTTGTCTTTTTCTAGGCAGAAAAGTCAAGAAACATTCAACAGCTTCACTGTAATCTTCAACGCATGCAATATTTTAAGAAAACTGTCCTGATGTCTCCTCTGTCTACTTCAATATACTGATAATCAGAGTCAATCTCTCTGAAAATGTCAAATAAATATTCCAGCGGTCATGAGATAGGCTACTTTACATGAGCATCCATCTATTATTAAGGCTCCTATAAACGTTTGTGCAAATAAGGATGACAATGACCCTCTTATGACAGACATCTGAACATTTGGTCATCTAAATCCAGTTATGCTTCATGAATGCTCGCTTTGTCCCGCACGTAGAAAGGAAATGCCACTTGCTTTAAAGCAGCTTTTAGTAAAACATGTCCACTGCAGCTGCTGTCAGGTCAGCGTCTGATTGGTCCTGTTGCAAACTGATGACATCACATTCAGAGCACACAATCGCTGCTGTTTATCTACACCGGCACTGTACATAAAGCAACTTTTAACCTTTGACCCCAGCTTCCTGTCATCGGCCTAATATTCTTCATCTGTCGTAATCATCAGCATCAAAGCTTCTCGCTGTGTGTTTATAACAGATTTTAACTTTTATGGTTGTGTGTTTTTCTCGGTCGATACGGGTCTTATTTCCCCTTGGAACCACCAAGGGTGCAATTAAATTCTTAATAAGCTCAGTAAAGACGGCTTAAAAGGGGAAATAAAGCTGGAAACGAGACGAATTTGCTTTCATTTTAGACTATGAACTCGAATGATGTCTGGCTTGATTTAACTTATTTAGGAAATGATTGTTTCAAAATGGCCAAAAACTGATTTTGTTTTGGTTTATCATGTCATTTAAGGATTTATCTGATACAAACTAAACCACAATAATTAAAAGAAGTATAAGTAGTTACTATCACTGTAAAAATCATGGGTTCCTACGCAATTCCTTCTTGTTGTCCCAACACAAATTGATTAAGTTAACTTAATGGATTTTACAATTGTTAGTGTATTGAACATAAAACAATTAAGTTGTCCCAAAAAAACTTAAGAATTGTGTTGATTCATTCATTAATAAATTTTCCTTCGGCTTAGTCCCTTATTTATGAGGGGTCGCCACAGTTACACAGCTGATGCACTTTCAGTCACAACCTAGTACTGGGAAACACCCATACACACTTAATCACACCCACTATGGCCAATTTAATTAATCCAATTCACCTATAGCGCATGAGTTTAGACTGTGGGGGAAATCGGAGCAGACATTGGGTAGCACGGACGCCTCACAGCAAGAGAGTCGCTGGTTCGAGCCCCAGCTGGGTCAGTTGGCATTTCTGTGTGTAGTTTGCATGTTCTCCCTGTGTTGGTGTGGGTTTCCTCAGGGTGCTCCGGTTTCCCCCACAAGTCCAAAGACATGCGGTACAGGTGAATTGGGTAGGCTAAATTGTCCATAGTGTATGTGTGTGAATGAAAGTGTATGGGTGTTTCCCAGCTGGAAGGGCATCCGCTGCGTAAAACATATGCTGGATAAGTTGGCAGTTCATTCCGCTGTGGTGACCCCATATTTATTAACGGACTAAGCCAAAAAGGAAACGAATAAATTAATGAATAATAAAGTGTCTGCTAAATGACAAAATATAATAATAACAGTAATAATATTAATAAAAGAATCTGTAAAACGACTAAATTTAATAATAATAATAATAATAATAATAATAATAATAAACGTGTCTGCTAAATGACTAAATGTAATAACAACAACAACAACAATAATAATAATAATAATAATAATAACAATAATAATAATTATTATTAATATAATAATAATAAAAGTGTCTGCTAAATGACTAAATGTAATAACAGCAATATTAATAATAATAATAATAATAATAATAATCATCATCATTATTAATATAATCATAATAATTATGATTATTAATATAATAATAATAATAAAGGTGTCTGACTAAATGTAATAATAATAATAATAATAATAATAATAATAATAATAACAATAATAATAAAAAATATTTATATAATAATAATAATAACAATAATAATAAAAGTGTCTGCTAAATGACTAAATGTAATAACAATAATAATAATAATTAATATAATAATAATAATAATAATAATAATAATAATAAAAGTATCTGCTAAATTACTAAATGTAATAACAACAATAACAATAATAATAACAATAAAAATAATAATTATTAATATAATAAGTATTAATATAATAATAATAAAAGTGTCTGCTAAATGACTAATTGTAATAATAATAATAATAATCATAATAATAAAAGTGTCTGCTAAATGACTAAATGTAACAATAACAATAATAATATTTAATTTATATTATTTTCTTTTATTTTTTGCTCTGCGTGACCTGCTCTTAAATGGTGGTGCTGATTTGATGGTTCTTGTCTCGGGACAAATAGCTGTCTAGTTTCCACAGCTGGGTTCAGAGACCCCGGGCTGACAGCGGCAAAAAACAGTTGTCATAAATCTGAAACCTGGAAGATATTTTGCGTTTATAACCGGGATTAGCATTTAGCAGCTTAACGCGGAATGACACAGTGAGGGATTAGACCAATACCTTCAATGGCAAACAATACAATCCCCTTGTGATAACATACACGGTCATTACAGTCCAAATAAATTCACAGTAAACTATTTCTGTCCCTCACAAGCAAAAAAACCTACATCTAAAATTTTTTTTTACGCAGTGATCTCTTGCCACTTGTAAACGCGTGAGGCATCTTGCTTTTTTGCAACATCATGCTCATCGATATGCAAATGGATAATTTCGGTGAAACTCTTTCTTAATCTTCTGTTTAGTCATTTTCGGTGCATTTGTTTACATAATCTTCAGTGACAAATTCAAGCATTCAATTTTCCTTTTATAACTCCTCCACAAATATGTGAAGCATGCAAATATTTCATTTTAATATACTAGATGCATTTGCAGTGAGTAAATGAGCTCTAAATGTTTTACTTGAAAGACTTTTGATGGAAGATGAGGCTACTTTTTTTTGCATCTGGGAACGGAGCCACACATGAAGAGGATGTTTGTGTTGAATGTGACCTGCTAACCCTGAACCATCGCATTTTCACGAATATGTTGGCGTCACTTTTAAACACTGCAAAATTAGTACACAGAAAAAAAATAGAAAAGTTGATCTCTTGAGTTTTGTTTTTTAATTGAGCTGCATAATTAATATTGTTAATATTATTATATAAATATTATTATATGCATTAATGAGATGATTTTTTTTTAAATATAATCTGTATTAAACTCATATTATATTGACATTTTTTGCCATCATATAAATATTTGAAATCAGTTTATTTCACACTAATCATATTTAATAAATATATAAGCTATTTAAATAAATAGCAAATACTATTTTTTAAATGCAAATTGCATTCTTTTATATTTTATCACTTTTATTTATTCACTAATCTGAAAAATCACCCCACAAAAACAACAAAAGCTGATCTCTTGCCTTTCATCTTGTAATTTGTAGTTGTTTTTTCATTTATTATTAATAAAATTCATTCATTCATTTTCTTTTCGGCTTAGTCCGCTTTATTAATCAGTGGTCAGTCACCACATCGGAATGAACCGCCAACTTATCCAGCATATGTTTTACGCAGTGGATGTCCTTCCAGCTGCTACCCACACACTCCCATTCACACACATACACTATGGACAATTTAGCTTACCCAATTCACCTATAGCGCATGTCTTTGGACTGTGAAGGAAACCGGAGCAACCAGAGGAAACCCACACTAACACGGGGAGAACATGCAAACTTCACACAGAAATGCCAACTGACCCAGCCGAGGCTTGAACCAGCGACCTTCTTGCTGTGAGGCGATCGTGCTTCCCACTGCGCCACCATGACGCCCTATTTGATTATTTATTTTTATTATTATCAGAAGATTTTTTAAAATATAATCTGCATTATATACTCATTATATTAATTTGTTATCATATCTATATTTTAAATCTGTTTATCTCACAAAAATACTACATAATATTTTTTATTTCATCTGCTATTTTAATAAATAACAATTATGATTATTTAAAAATTATAAAGATTAAATTATTAATAATTTATTAATTATCTTATATTAAATATCTTATATTAATTATTTTTTATTTTAATTAGATTTTTTTTCTATCCAGTATCACTTTATGCTATTTCTACTATAAAAATTAAAAAAAAAGACTAATATAATCACAAAAAATTATAATTTGACTTATTTGATCTACTTTTACACTTCACACTTCTATAAATCATTACTTAAATGATCAGACTATTTTATTTAAAAGCTTCTTAGTGAAAATAAACACTCATGCATAAAAAAAAAAAAAAAAGTGAAACTCTACTCACAGTCCGCGCAGCCTGAGCCAGATCTTCTCTATCTGATCCGGTTGAAGATACTTCAGAGAGTTGTTTTCGAAATCCTCGATCTCTTTGGTGGGCGATTCCATGTCGAAAAAGTCGACCAGACAAAACGACATGAACGGGTTGGTGCGTGGCCAGCAGAGACGCAGAGGCAGTTTGCAGAGCAACCGGCAGTGGCAGCGGCTCAGTCTGTCAGAGAGGCAGCTGTAACCCGTCCCTCATCCTCTCTCTCTCTCTCTCTCTCTTTCTGTCTCTCTGTTTCTCTGTCTGTCTGTGGTTTGGGTTTGTGTCTCTGGTCAGGTGCAGAGAGAGAGAGAGGCACGTATGGCAGCGCTGCAGGGGTCGCTCTCTCTCTCTCTCTCTTTCTCCCTCTCTCTCTCTCTCCTCATGAATATTAGGCAGTGAATGAGAAGAAAGAGGAGGAGGAGATTAAACAACTGCTGTTGATTTCTGTGTCAGAGTCTCAGATTCATTTGGCTGCGTGCACATATGGAGAATAAAGGCAATGCAAGGAATGCATGAAAAGCTGTATGGTCTGGGACGAGTGGAGAGACATAATTGACAAATGTACAGTAGGGGGAAACGATAAGAAGAAGCTAAAAAAGGTGGACTTCAGGAGAGGATGCTTTAGGAGTGTAAATGATGTGTCTCTGAGAGATAGAGAGGCTCTGACTTAAACAGGACAGAAAGGTAGCAAGAGCTTATATGTCTTATTTTACAATTTCTGAATGTACATATATACAAGATATATATATATATATATATATATATATTAATTTATATTTATAAGCCCCCCTGAATTATTAGCCCCCTTGTTTATTTTTTTCCCCAATTTCTGTTTAACAAAGAGAAGATTTTTTTTATAGTTTTAATAACTCATTTCTAATAACTGATTTATTTTATCTTTGCCATGATGACAGTAAATAATATTTTACTAGATATTTTTAAAGACACTTCTATACAGCTTAAAGAGACATTTAAAAGCGTAACTAGGTTAATCAGGTTAACTAGGCAGGTTAGGGTAATTAGGCAAGTTATTGTATAACAATGGTTTGTTCTGCAGACAATTGCAAAAATATTTGCTTAAAGGGGCTAATAATATTGACCTTAAAATGGTTCTTAAAAAATTTAAAAACTGCTTTTGTTCTAGCCGAAATAAAACAAATAAGACTTTTCCAGAAAGAAAAAATATTATTAGACATACTGTAAGAATTTCCTTGCTCTGTTAAACATAATTTTTCTTGTCACGAAGCGTGTTGTTAGGACACGGAGGTTACAATATAACCCGCTTGCCTAATTTTTACGTTCTAATTAATAACCTTGTGGACTAATAACCTCATGCGGAACTTCTATTATGGTATTTGGTATGGTACAGATTTCCAAAGAGAGATTTTCCCCTAAACCCAATATTTTACAAATATATATCCTTCATGTCAAATTCTTCACTTTTATCAATAAAATCACTTTAGAATAATAAGACAAGGCTGATAGTCTCAACAAAATGTACTGCAACAAAATCTAGGTGCATTTAAAGATTGCTTGTGAAGCTCAGAGGATGCATGATTTTGAATTGACAGTACAGTGTATTTGATCTTATGTGATTGCTTTCATAATTTTGATTGTACAAATATAAGCATATATGAATATTTTGAAATCTTAACATTTCATAAAAATAAACAAAAATATCCATCATAAAAGTTGAGTCCAGACAAAAGTGAAATATATATATCTATATTAAAGTGAAAGCAGAGCACAATACATTCTGTCTAACATCAGATAACAACAAGCAAACCTTCCTGTGTTACACACAAACTGAAGCATCACAAAATAAACCAGCAGATGTTTACAGAGATTGCATCACTGACTCAAAAGTGTCTTGACGTAAAAATATAAATGATATCAGCACATCACGAAATGAAAACACAATGAAGTGGAACAGCAGAAGAAAGATTCCACGACCCACGCAGTTAATCAAGTCAGCATCAACATCAGACTGAGCTGTAGACGAAAGCACCATTAGATCAAGGCCAAACTTCATCAGCATCTGACACTCAGTAGCACAACTACTCTGTTTTACTTTCCCTTTGATGGGGATGTGGATAATTATTAATCATGGTAGCAAACGGATTTGTCATTGGAGCCATGGGTGGATTTCAATGAGCCCTATTGACCAGAATGACTTCAATCAATAGCTGGGTTCCTATCATCCTGTTTTCATGTGCATTTTGTATCATCACATGTAAAACAAGTATTAGAAATTCCTAATTTCAAACAAAAATTCCTAAAAGCTTTTACACATTTGCAGAATTGAATCTATTGACAGTGAGCATTGCACCCACATGACCAATCAGCTGTCTCCATAATGCTTGGCTTGCTTACTGTTAGTTACCAGGTTCCCAATACTACAATCTGCCACTCTAACAATTTGATGAAAATGCACTAAGGGGCTGTATACATAACATTTTCAGATTTAAAAACGGGAAACTTGTTTATGCATTTTGCTTCTTTGTTTACATGACAATGCCATTTGGAAAATCCATAAATCTGAAAATGGGTTACAAAGTTTTTGTTAATGCTGCTATTGTTGTGTTCATGTAAATTATGTAAATTATTGTCTTTAAAGATGATTATGCCTTGCACGTGCATAGTTTATGCAGCCAGAACACTGCCAAAAATAATACACTTACAATTTAATGTACATTTACCAAAAATATAACTCATACAGCCACAACCCAACTGACATTTCCAAACTTCGTAAGTTCAAAACACAATACAAAAATATACAAATCCAATTCGTAATTCAAAACATGATTCATAAATATGCAAATCCAATTCGTAATTCAAAACACGATTCAAAAATACGCAAATCCAATTCATAATTCAAAACATGATTAAAAAACATGCAAATCCAATTTGTAATTCAAAACACAATTCAAATATACACAAATTCAATTCATAAATT
>CAIGQZ010032287.1:9445650-9457867 GCA_903798205.1 Danio tinwini
ACTGTAGAGCTTTTTGAAAAAATACTTCAAAAAGTAACAAATACCAATGCAGGCAAGTAATTTTATGACTGAATGATTCTTTAAAGTTGAAGAGGAACCACGCTTTCCTGAAGTGCGTGCAGTCGAGAGTGTTTTAACATTTGGATGTTGCGACCTGAAGTTTGCGCTTTACGAAATCAGTGCTGTCAAATGAAACTCGCATTAAGCATGACTGCACAGAATTATTCAAATCTGACCTTCCCAAAAAACAAATATGCAGGTAGAAAGCAAACAGCAACAGCAACGGGCATGAATATTTAACAGACAAACGAAAATGAAAACCTCTGAGGGAGTAAAACAGTATGTGGGAGTGGGCGAAACTACACGGAAAGATCAGCCTGGTCACAACCAAACAATCAATGCTCTGTGTATTGTTTAAGACGTTAGGAATCCTGTAATTGAAACTTTATCGATTTCATCATTCTGTTCAATGTAATTGCATCAGAATATAATGCTGTGAACAAGACTGGAATGACCAGGAGAAAGAGAGAGAGAGAAAGAGAGAGAGAGAGAGAGAGAGAGAGAGAGAGAGAGAGAGAGAGAGAGAGAGAGAGAGAGAGAGAAAGAGAGAGAGAAAGAGAGAGAGAGAGAGAGAGAGCGCAACAGGAACTGCATTATTAATTAACATTGCTGGCATATCTAATCATGCAGTCATTGGTCGGCTGGTGCAGATTGATGGCCTACCGGAATATTCCTTGTTCATTAAAAAATAATTCAAATTGTTCTGTGACTAAAACCAAGTAGAGAATTTCACAAGGGAATATCCATAACCGTTCTGCTATCTGGACAGGCTAAGCTATGATTTTTCTCATATTTGTATGATTATATTTGGACATCTAAAATTAGGAAACAGGTCACAAATGTATTTGCTTACTAAAAATAATAAATAAATAAATAAATATATAAATAAATAAATATACTCTTGAAATAACTTCATTAAATAGTCTTTTTTATCATATAATTAAATATTAATTAAATGTCTATGTACATACCTTAGGTTTAATTTAGTGTAAACATCTAAAATAATGAAACGTAACAAATTAATTGCTTACTAAAAATAATAAATAAATAAATAAATTAATTAATTAATTAATTTGAATACTTGAAATATCTTTAATAAGTTTTTATTTTATCATATATTTAAAAACTAATTAATATATGCACATAGAATAGATTTATTTTTTATTTATGATTATGTTTATATCATTCATTCATTGATTCATTTTCTTTTCGGCTTAGTCCCTTTATTAATCTGGGGTCCCCATAGTGGAATGAACCACCAACTTATCCAGCATATGTTTCACGCAGCAGATGCGCTTCCAGCTGCAACCCATCTCTGGGAAACATCCATACACACTCATTCACACTCATACACTACGGACAATTTAGTTTACCCAATTACCCAAGTTTACCCAAGTACTGCATGTCTTTGGACTGTGGGGGAAACCGGAGCACCCTGAGGAAACCCATGCGAACGCATGCGAAAACAGGTCATAAATGAATTATTTACTGAAAATAATAAAGTAAAACAAATTAATTAATAAATACATTGTAAAAATAATAAATAACTTTAATAAGTTATCTTAATTATGTTTATATATTATGTTATATATTTATAATTCATTCATTTATTAATTTTCTTTTCAGCTTAGTCCCTTTATTAATCTGGGGTCGCCACAGCGAAATGAACCACCAACTTATCCAGCACATGTTTTATGCAGTGGATGCCCTTCCAGCCGCAACCCATCTCTGGGAAACATCCATACACATGTGGAAAAAATACATTTATACAATCTAGTTTCAAATGAACAATAATCTACATTTAACTGAAAAGTTATATTCTTTGGTTTTAATTACATCATTTCATTAACAGCTCAGCTATGAGAGACATTAACTTTTGTCTTTCTGACTACTGGCTGAGACAATGTGATGCAAATGCTATGGGCAGGTTTTAAAGACTCAACCTTTGTCTTCGGGTGGTACTTTCAGGCCCTTTTGTTGATTAACTTGTGTGGTCAGTAGCAGGGCAGGTTTCTAACATCTATTTGCTGGTGTCCATGCTGAATTCAATACCTAATTTGCATGCTTTGTTTAGCCATCTCCCCTCCTCCTAAGAAGACATTATAGACAGGACATATTTGTCTCAAATCAGACTTGTGATAAAACTAGCAGACTGCAGACCCATGAACTTCTTGAAGACGTTGTATGACTGCAGATTAACCAACACATCTCAATAAAGGAATTCTGCTTGTTTCGAGTCTCCTGGACTGGGTTCTCATCTCTATCCTCAGTTATTTTTTTTACAACACACACTCATTCACACACATACACTATGGACAATTTAGTTTATCCACTTGACCTATAGGGGGAAACCGGAGCACCTGGAGGAAACCCAGGCCAACACAGGGAGAACATGCAAACTTCACACAGAAATGCCAACTGACCCAGCTGAGGCTCAAACCAGCAACCTTCTTGCTGTGAGGCGAGAGCGATACCCACTACACCACCACGTCGTTCATATATTCTTAATAAATTAAGAAATAATTAATTAACTAAATAAATAAACACTTGAAATGATTTTGACATGTATTTTTTACATATATTTAAATATTAATTATATAATGCACATACAGGTAAAATTTAATAAATTCTTTCAATTTTTATAAACAAATAAGAATAAATGCATGTAACTTTAATTTAATTATATGAATCCAAAAATTATTCTAATAATAATAATAACATATATTTAAATAAATGTAACATTAATTAAATTTAAATAAAAACAACAACATTTAATAACAATCATTATTTGCAACAACTCAAAGCTCAAAAATCAGGAGAGAGCAGAAAATGACCCACTAAATCCAAACCAGCCAATAAAAAACCTGCATTCACTACATTCCTAAACACCGTCATTACTTTCAGGCATATACCAATAACCACTTGATGATGGGTGATGGGTGATGGTTCTCCACCTTAAACTCAAGGGCAGCGCAGAGCCAAACCACACAAACACAAAGCTTGGACTGGACCAGCTAATTAACATCCAGTCAGTGCATGAATTATTGAGTTTTTAATCCCGTCTGCTCACAGTAGGGTCTCCACCGGGCAGGTCAGGTGACTTATTGGGAATGGAGGGGGTGAGAGACGCTCATATTGAGTAACAAGCCCCCTAAACATGACAGCCTCTGGTCTTTGAGATTTGTAGGTCAGAGAAAACAAATACTCTCCGGGGCATCCTTTGTGGAAGACTGACAGGATAAACAAAGCTTGAGGAAGAAAGGAAGAGATATCTTTTACAGGTGATTAATCAACCTACATGAACTGTCTATCGTTAGACTGAAACTTCACTGAAGAGCAATCTGCAAAGAGCTGCATCTGAATACATAATATTGCAATATAGGCTCATTCTTTACTAGGTCAATCAGTGCTTTTGAAAACACTATTGGTTGGGTTTAGGGAAGGAGGAGGGTGGGTCAGTCGATCAGTCAGTCGACAGTGGCCTCTGGTGGACTTACATGAAAAGAGCAGGTGCGGATGGCTCTCGCAAGAAAAATTTGAGTTCTAAAAAAAAAAAAACGTACACAGCGGCCTCTGGTGGATTCGCAAAACAAAAACTGCAAAAAAACGTACCGCCTGGTATTTGGTGCTCTCCAGAAATGTACATATTAGTACATTTTCAGAATGAGCCTGGGTTGCAATATTTTATTTACATCCGTGTGATGTCAAATGACGACATGTCATGACATCCATTAAAAAAAAACTTTAATCACTTTAGGTATTTTGCATATTTGTGTTTTTTTTGGTTGTTTTTTTATTTACAAAAATTGACTTCTCTATGGTTGTAAAGAATTTTGTACAAAAATTAAAATGTGCAAAAAATAAAAAATAAATAAAATTTAAACATTGTGGCAAAAAAAGAAATGTACCCCTTGAAATTGAAAAGTCTTTGGAGTAGATTATTAAAAATTGGCATATTTAGAATGTTTATTACATTTACCCTTTGAGTCCCCTGGTCTTTGGAGTGGATTGATAGAAATGGGCATATTTAGAGTTTTTTACAAAAATTTACCTTTTGAAATTTAAAAGAGTGCCCTGTTGTTTGGAAAAGATTGATAAAATGGGCATATTTGAATTTTGTACAGAAATTTACCTCTCGAAATCCAAAAGAGTGCCCTGATCTTTGGCATAGATTGATAGAAATGGGCATATTTTGAATATTTTGCAGAAATGTACTTTACTAAATTAAAAAGAGTGCCCAGGTGTTTGGAATAGATTGATAAAGCGGGCATATTTCAATTTTTTTTTTACAGACATTTACCCCTTGAATGCCCTGGTTTTTGCAGTAGATTGATAAAAATAAACGTATTTTAAATATTTTACAGAAAAAATGACCTCTCTGTATTAAAAAAGCGCCCTGATCTTTAAAGTAAATTAATAAACATTGGCATTTTTTAAACTATTTACTGAAATTCAAAAGAGTGTCCTGGTCTTTAAAGTAGATTGATAAATGGGAAAACTTGTAAATTGTTTTTTAATTTACCTCTCAAAATTTTTCAAAAGTGCCCTGGTCTTTGGAGTAAATTGATAAAAAATTGCCATATTTTGAATATTTTTATAGAAATTTACCTCTCTAGATTCAAAAGAGTGTCCTCGTCTTTGGAGTAGATTAAAATTAAATGAGAATATTTTAAATTGTTTACAGAAATTTACCTTTCAATATATAAAAGAGTGCCCTGGTTTTTAAAGTAGATTGATAAAACGGGCATACTTTGAATTTTTTGAAGAAATGTGCCTCTTAAAAGTAGGACTCCTCATTGGAGTAGATTAATAGAAAGAAGTTGACCCACTAAAGTCTCATGGAGTGTTTTGGAAATGTTTTTGTTTGATATGATGTTTCATGGATATGTTTTGCTTCCTTTTCTGGACTTTGAACATCTTTTGACCATTGCTGTCTCTATGGAGAATGAGGGAGGTTTTGGATTTCATCTAAAATCTTAAATTGCTTTCTAAAGATTAGCGATGGTCTCGGGGGATTGAACAACATGAGAGTGAGTAATTAATAACCAAATATTAATTTTTTAGATGAACTAACCCCATAATTGCTGAAATGTATGAAAATGATGACAAACTGTATTTTTCCATAAACTTTCCCTTTAATCCTACACTTGCATGATTTACTTCAGAGCTTTAATACTCCAATCGGAGCAGGACTTAAAGTGTTTCCCAACTGGCAGCTGTCCTGCTCAAGTTGGAATGGTGTTCAGCAGCAGTCTGTTTCCCAGCATTCCTGTAAGATCCCCTTCAATCTCGCTTTCATTCACTCACTTCATTCTACTCAACAGGGCCGCGCTCAACTGGAAAATTAGGTTTCTCCACTAAAATGAGCTGCGCCTGCTACAGACCTATCATAGAGCTCTGCTAAAAGAGAAACGATAATCGAAAGAAAACTGGAGGTGCGCGGGCCATTTGGGTGAGATGAGAATAGGGCGTCCACCTGTGTTGGCTCCCATGAGCCCCGGCTAAAGATCGGAGGCGTGCAAAGGTCAACTCATCTATAAGTCAGGAGAAGCATCGGGGACAGATGATGTAAAGAGAGACAGACGCTCTCCTGAAACAATCCTGCTGCTTCTCGCACCTCAGACATAAATGAGTTCATTCAGAGGAGATGAACCTCAGCCTGCTGCGTTACGCATGCATTTACTCCAGAGAAAAGAAGAGAGAGAGAGAGAACGGACACAGAAATGAATCCCAGCCAAATAGCGCCATTAGGAATCAAAGATGCAAAGATGCATGATTTACAAATATAAGAAGGAAACTGTCAAAATGTTTCAATTCATCAGAATTTGAATAGGTAGTTAATCTGTCAGTAGCTATGTTTCCATCAAAATAGGCTCATTTTGAAAACGTAGCCTTATATACATTTCTGGAGAGCGTGAATTATGTAGCCAGAGGTATGTATGACTGCATTTTGTCTTTAAAACGAATAACACCGTTCCTTTTCGCATCTACCACTGACCGTTTACCTCCGTGTGGAAGGCTTTTCTGCTGTTACCAGTTTGTCCAAGTGGCTTGCCGTGTACGTTGGCAGACTTGTGATGTGGAGCGGAGTTGACTGTGATGACGGGGTTCGACTTTGGCAAAGAACGGTTCCAAAAAGCAGGTAAGACAAAAACAAGAGCCAAAAAAATAAAAAAACACATAAAAAATAGGGTTAGAATGTGGTAAAATCTGAACAAGTGGTTAAAATCTGACAGCCGAAAGGGCTTTTCGTTTTCTAAATTGCTTTTAAAAATACTGTCGGTTGGGGTTAGGAAGTGGGTGGGAGGGTCAATCAGTGCTTTTGAAAACACAATTGGTTGGGTTTATTGAGATAATTTGAGATCTGAAAAAGCATACACAGCGTACTTTGGCGGATTCGCGAAAACAAAAACTGCAAAAAATGTACCTCCTGGGAGGTATTTGGTGCTCTCCAGAAATGTATATAGGAGTACGTTTTCAGATTGAGCCTGGGTTGGTTTCCATCCAAAGATGCAAATTAAATGTATGCACAAAACTGTAATATTGCATAAATAATTGCACATAAAGCAGTGTTTCCATCCAATGAGTCAAAGACAACTAAATCATCACTTCCTCTGTGTAAAAATGCTGGGTTCCACACAACCAATTTCTGTTGGGATACATGAAGAAATTAAGTTAACTCATTATTCATTCATTCATTTTCCTTCAGCTTAGTCCCTTATTTATTAGGGATCGCCACAGAGGAATGAACCGCCAACTATTCCAACTATCAGACGCTAAAGATATTTCTGGAGGTAATAACAATAAAAATAATAATAATACTGAACCACTGAGTGGTTAGCACTGTTGCCTCACAGCAAGAAGGTCACTGATTGTTGGTGTGGGTTTCCTCCAGGTGCTCCGGTTTCTCCCACAGTCAAAAAGACATGCGCTTTAGGTCAATTAAATAAACTAAATTGGCTGTAGTGTATGTGTGTGAATGAGAGTGTATGGATGTTTCCCAGAACTGAGTTGCAGCTGAAAGGGCATCTGCAGTGTAAGACATATGCTGGATAAGTTGGTGGTCTATTTTGCTGTGGTGACCCCTGATGAATAAAGGGACTAAGCCGAAGGAAAATGAATGACTGAATGAACCACTGTGATGATGGTTGGCCCGCTGGTTTGTCAATTAATGATGTCCATCGGACCCATTTTTATCATCACATCATATCTCTTATAACAAAATAACATAATTTTTTTAATATGCATACTGGAATTTATTCAGTAAAAGTATTTCCATGATGGTTTATGGACATTTTTTCTTTTCAAATAAAAAGTTTATCCTACTCACTTATACGTATTCGTTTTTATGTGCACTTTCAAAATTTAAGCGCATCTTGGCATTTCCATCAAGCATTTTTTATGTGATAATCCAAAATCAGCATACAATGTAGTTGGAGTCATAGTCGCTTACATGCTTAAAATTCATTTATCTGTATATTTTCTAATATAGTTTTAAGTTTTATAATAATAATAATATAGTTTCAAAGTTTTATTCACCAAATAAATATACATTTTTCCATATCCATATCAACCGGGTGAGCTTTCTAAATTTATCTATTGAGAAAAACCTTAGCAACCACATGATAGCACCCTAGCGCAACTGTTTTCATTGTAATTGCACAAATCAAAACAAAATAAAAAGCATTTAAATAGAAATCAGCTCCAAAAATCTAAGCGTTTCATTCATTCATTCATTCATTCATTTTCTTTTTAGCTTAGTCCCTTTATTAACCAGAAGTCGCCACAGCAGAATAAACCTCCAACTTATTCAGCATGTTTTACGCAGCGGATGCCCTTCCAGCCGCAACCCCACACTGCAAAACACCCATACATTCTTGCATTTACACACACAAACACTACAGTCAATTTAGCCTACCCAATTCACCTATAGCGCATGTCTTTGGACTGTGACTTTCTTGCTGTGAGGCGATCATGCTACCCACTGCACCACCATGCAGCCCCTCAGCTTTTAAATGAAACTGAAATATGAATAAACTCACAAGTGGCATAATTTTAAAAAAATGAAGCAACCCAGCTATTTTATATCCATAAAGAAGGGTGTGTGCTGTTCTTCGACAGGCTGCGTAAAGGTGAACCTGTCTGTATTAGAGTAAAAGTCACCTCTTAGTAAATTAGAATAATAAATGCAGCTGACACTTCAATCTGTGAGGGTCACACTGAATCAGTTCAACTCTTTAGTCACGCAGTTTTCAGATAAGACTAATGGAAGAGCAGTCCTGCCAATCTTAATGTCCTACGCTGGGGGGTTGGAGCACAAACCTCGGCTTCATATGAGATCAGACTAGACCTGTCCAATCGCTCACTCAGAAGGTGGTGCACTGTGCACATACGCTTTGACCTTTTAAATCCACACACACTAGATCATCAATCTCATGCACATACACACATACTGTACCAACACACAAAAACTTGCTCACATAATTCCAGTGTTTTAGTGGAATGTTTTGCTCTTTACTGACCAAAAATATAATTGCGCTTTGAAAAAACATTAGAAATTTTCATGCATTTTTTTTCTAAACAAAGCGGACCCAACTGTCAATCTTCTGGTAAGCAATTTGCATGTTTCTATACACTCACCGACTACTTTGTTAGGTACACCTCTCCAACTGCTTGTTAATGCAGTTTTCTAATCAGCCAATCACATGGCAGCAACTCAAGGCCTTTATGCATGTAGACTAGGTCAAGACGATCTGCTGCAGTTCAAACCGAGCATCAGAATGGGGAAGAAGGTGATTCAAGTGACTTTAAACATGGCATAGTTGTTGGTGCCAGACGAGCTGGTCTGAGTATTTCAGAAACTGGTGATCTACTGGGATTTTCACGCACAACCATCTCTAGGGTTTACAGAGAATGATCTGAAAAAGAGAAAATATCAAGTGAGTGGCAGTTCTGTGGGCGCAAAGGTCAGTGGAGAATGGCCAGACTGGTTTGAGCTGATAAAGGCAAGAGTAACTCAAATAATACTTGTTACAACAAGAGAAGAGCAAAACAGAAGAGCATCTTTTAATGCACAGCACGTTGAACCTTGAAGCAAATGGGCTAAGAAAACCACACCAGGTGCCACTCCTGTCAGCTAAGAACAGGAAACTGAGGCTACAATTTGCACAGGCTCACTAAAATTGGACAATAGAAGATTGGGGAAACATTGATAGGGCTGATGAGTCTCAATTTCTGCTGCAACATTCGGATGGTAGGTAAGAATTTGTCGTCAACAACATAAAAGCATAGTGTAATGGTGTAGGGAATATTTTTTGGCACACTTTGGGCCCATTAGCACCAATTGAGCATCATGGAAACACCACAGCTTACCTGAGTATTATTGTTGACCATGTCCAGCCCTTTATGACCATAGTGTGTCTATCTTCTGATGGCTACTTCCAGCAGGATAACACACCATGTCATAAAACGTTAATCATCTCAGACTGGTTTCTTGAACATGACAATGAGTTCACTGTACTTAAATGGCCTCCACAGTCACCAGAACTCAATCCAATAGAGCACCTTGGAGCCGACAAATCTGCAGCAACTGCGTGATGCTATCATGTCAATATGGACCAAAATCTATTTCCTGTACCTTGTTGAATCTGTGCCACACAGGATTAAGGCAGTTCTGAAGGCAAAAGAGGGTCCAACTTGGAACTAGTAAGTTGTACCTAATAAAGTGGCCGGTGAATGCAAGTCTGAGTCAAAATTGCATTGTTGAAAAAACTAACAAAAAAACATCTACTTTATATAGTATACATTATATTATATAGTATACATAACAGTATATTATAAATACAGTAGTCAACATTTGAAGTGGATTATCACCTTTTATCAAATTTGTCCTAAAACTCCTATTTTTGTCCTAGGACAAGATTTGAAAAACATTTTTGATTCACTTCAAACTATATATATATATATATATATATATATATATATATATATATATATATTATTAATGGTTTATAACGGATATTTCATGCAGATAGTAATGGTATAAAAAATAATGTTTCGGTCTTTTGGCAAGAAACTAAATATGTGAGAATAAAATAAAAGTTTTAAAATATATAAAACAAAATAACTTTAAACATAAATAATTAAACAGTTTAAAACAGAACATTTTAAGCACACCTTAGTAAAAAAAATAACTAATAAATAAATACTGAACTAAAATAATCTAATAATTTTACTGATTATAAAATTATTCAATTTATTATTAATATATATAAAATAATAATATTTGTTTATTCATTTATTTTCCTTCGGCTTAGTCTCTATTTCAGAGTTTGCCACAGTGGAATGAACTGCCAACTATTCCGGCATATGTTTTATGCAGCAGATGCCCTTCCAGCCACAACCCAGTACTGGGAAACACTTATTCACACACATGCACTCATACACGCATGTTTTTGGACTGTGGGGGTAACCGGAGCACCCGGAGGAAACCCACGCAAACATGGGGAGAACATGTAAACTCCATTCAGAAATGCCAACTGGCCCAGGGACTCGAACCAGCGCCCTTCTTGCTGTGAGGCCCATGTTGAAGGTTCAAATAAAATTTTTTAGAAAAAATGCACAGAAGCATGCACATCAGTCTAACATCAGAGCTTAGCCAAACAACAAGCACAAACATATACAAAAAGGTGGCAACACCAAAGCTCCAAATAAATATGAATTTATTAACTAAAAAATGTTGCAGTGCCCTTGCGGTTTATGTTTCGTCAGATGAGTAGACAATTAAAAACATACATTCCTGAACATCTCTGTGCTATTAGACATCATGATCCAAAAATTTTAATAATCTAGACACAGAGTCTAAAGTGCATGGTGTAAAAGCATTAAGGGCTTGTCTGTATCCTCTTTTGCTATTTAAAAAAAATGGAAAAATATGCTCTACACCCCAGCGCATGGTCTGAAAGGGTTGCGCTTATTCTCTTAATAAGTTATGGGTGTGTTTAAACCAATCAGAGTCTCATCTTACATTCCCTTTAAGAGTCAGTTCCGCCGATAAAGAACAAGCCTCCTCCATTCGGCCTCCTTACTTTCTCTTTACTTTACTTTTACTCTTTACTTTACTGCTTTACTTTCGTGGATGAGGAAATGCGCACTCCACTGAATACATTCATTAGCTTACATATTTAATTACATTTGTTAAATGCAAAGATTTGCTTTAAAACTATTTCTAAATTCAGTTCTAATTTCCAGCAAACTAATAAAATAGCAATAATAACAAAGTCAGTCAAAAAACTCAGCTATATCCAAACACATTTTCTATTCTTGTGTCCCATATGGTGATGTATACGTTTCCAAAACCCGACAGGTGGACAAATCTAAACTTGTTTTTATTAAAACAATTCATAAATATGCATATACTAAATAATATTACTAATAATAATAATAACCTTATACTAATGTAAATTGTCATGAAAAAAGCCGAAAAAAGCCTCCCGAGATGAGGCATGGAGGTAGTGGTTTTTATATTAAGTAGAAAATAATCATTTTTGTAACATTTTTTTTATTTATTTTTTCATATGTAAAGACAATTGTGTATTGCTGTACATCCTGTGTGTAGCAATGTGTAAGCGTTTGGACTCACATAGGCGGATACTGTAACTAATGCGCTCTGCACTGAACTTTAGAGCAGCTTTTAGTTGGTCAATGGCGCGGCCTATTTCAGTTCTTTAAAACAGCAACACGCTATCAACGCACCTTAACACACCTCCTTTTTAGACCAGCACACTCATGAGTCCACAAAGTGGCGCAAATGGATTTGCTGTTTAAACAACATGGCGCAAAACATGAAAATTACTGTTGCGCTGATCTGAAAATAGCAACAAAACACAACATTCATGTCTGGCACCTTATTGCGCTGGGTGTATGATAGGGCCCTTAGTCTCTACTGTATGCTATACAGATGTTGAGGTTAAGTTTCCATTAGGATTAAATGAGGATTTTGATATGAGTCCATTTCTTTAATGTTTAGTTAGGTGTGTTTGAGCAAAGGTTTTGGAAATATTTTGTTATGTGTTTGTTATTTTTTTTCTCTTTTTTGGGGTTTAGTATATAGGGTGTGTGTGTGTGTGTGTGTGTGTGTGTGTGTGTGTGTGTGTGT
>CAIGQZ010032287.1:9476301-9492231 GCA_903798205.1 Danio tinwini
AAAAAAAAAAACTGAACTGTTCCAAGCACTTCAAGGGACCTTTGAAACAGATGCTGCTTAATGACTTTAACATAATTTATCTAATTTCAGAGTATTTTAACTCGCTAATGGTGCACAACCAGGATGTCTTGTTGGACCTGGTTGATGAGCGTCCTCAGGACACACCCCTTATCACAGTATGCAATCATCAATCCTGTATGGATGATCCACACATCTGGGGTAGGCGGAGCCTCAGATGCATGTGTTTGAGTAACAAGCCATTACTCCAACAACAACCACCACCACAACAACAACAACAAAAATCACTTTTAACACAATTGAGGCCACAGGCTTTACAGTAGAAAATATAAATGCAGTTATGGTGTTTTTGTATGCTCTGATATCAGGAGTCCTTAAGTTCCGGCAGTTGTGGAACCTTAACAAGATGAGATGGTAAGTTAGTGAAGGCAGAATTTAGAGACTGTAAAAGTGATGCAGTTCACGTCATATATCATTTGTTACCTGTCTGTGCTTAGGACACCTGCTGCCTCTGATATCTGTTTCACAAGAGAATTTCACTCCAGTTTCTTCAGCAGAGGGAAATGTGTTCCTGTTGTTAGAGGTAACCTTATCTAATGCCATATGATTTCATTTCCTCAGTCCATAGTAGAGCTGCACGTTTAATCGAAAAAAGATTGTGATCTCGATTCGACCCCTAGACGATCCTAATCCAGCATTTTTACGATTCTGCCAATTATATTTTCAAGTTCAGGAGAGAAGCAAAGGTGGCCGCACAAGTCTTCTCATTGTTTTACATACATTGCTCAGTGACATGGACACCTTTAAAGGATGTTAAAAGGGTCACAAACTGTATTTATAAATTATAGTTCACCCAAAAAATGTCATTTTTGTCTTCACGTAATGATGTATTCGTGGCCGCTAAATCACACGTGATGTGAGCTGCTGATCGTGAGCTGTTACCACAGAGAGGGCGAGCGTGCACCCTACTTATGATAGATGCGCGCGCGTCTAGTTTAGTAGACTTAAAATATTTTTGGACTGTTATCGTAAGTTATTTTGTTAGATAAGCTCCAGATTTGGCTTCAGCACTGACTAATCTAATGTATATGCACAAATATAATATTGTACAGCTTCATATTACAAATATAAATTTAAAAGATAGATTTGTGAGGGTTTAATTGTATATGCTGAGCACTGTATATTGTTTACCCAGGGTGTTTGCATGGTCATACAGCAAGTAATACAACAAGCATTTAGTTTGGGCTAGCTTTTGCAGCTGGACATTGCTTTACAATGCCCTTGATGGGTGAGTGGGGGAGTGTCTTTTGTCTCTTAAGGTATGAATTATTCATGACCATTGTCACCCACGCATAGAGCTGAGATCACCCAAAACAAACTTAACAAATTGTTAATCATTGTAATGTTTTCTTTGAATAGAAGAACAAAATATTTTTTACATAATTGTGAAGCAAATATTCAGGCCCATTCAGTTTATTTTTTTGGACCTTATTTCAGCTACATTTTTTTCTCCAAAACATACTAAACACACATAATTTTTTTCTATAAAATACAAGCATGTACATCAACATTTTTCACATATTATTGCAGCACAGATTTTCTGAATACAAAAAAAAATACATGTTGACCAGTACTATGTAATAAGTAGCTGAAATAAGCACAAATGTCAGGGCATGTCAAAACATCTTAGGGCCCCCAAAATCACCTCAAACCCCTGAGGGTTAAGGTTACGTATTTTGCTGTGCCCAGAAATGTAGACCTGGGTACATATCTGCAATTTGAGCCTTTGGTTGAAATGGTGAGTTGTTGCTCACACACAAATAGGGGCAAATTCTGTATCATAAGCGAGCCGATATTTTAAGCTGAAGCTTCGCAGGCACTTTCTGGATATTTTTTTCACATCTAACAAAAACGGTTTTAATGCGTACCCTTTAAGCAGTGCTGTGGATTCTCCACTTCTTCATCTTCTGATTGTGCTCTGTTATATAAGTCCTTGACCTTTTCGGAGTATAATTACCACCATCCGATGTTCTGCCACAACAACTGTCATGTCACTTTGCCATTCGAGCTCTCATTGTTCAGAGCCTAAATGGCCAAAACCCTGTCAGAGGAATCAACGTCCTGAAACTGTGTCCCGCGATAAATTAAGTCAGGCTTTTTTGGAGAACACAGAGCAGTGTGACTCATTTCATGTCAAAAAAAGTTATTTCTTATGTAATCTAATTGTACTCAGGCGACTGGGAGAAACCAATAGAGACTGAGTAAAAGAGACAATCACTTTGTTGAGATTTTGTGTTACTATGACACAACAGACAGGGACTTTGCATGTGAGGAAAGCCAATTCAATTGTGTTTATCTGTGTTAAGATCGCTGGTCCCTTGAGACATCTCTGAACTCTTTTCTGGAACCTTCGCATATGCAGAAACACAAACATTAAGAGTAATTTAACCCTCATGTTTTGTCAGGGTCAAAACTTTCTATAAACATTGTCATATCGGGTTGATGCTCACCATTAATGTGTTGACATGTTTCAAACGCCCTTTATTTAAATTGTTTAAATAAGTCTTGGAGACCTTTACAACATCAGCATGATTAAATTCAATAGATTCCACATGCTAATATTCTATGACTGGTCTGCTATGGGTATTGGGTATGGTTATCCTATGCAATGACTGCTATGCTATTTTTTTATTGAATTTTTACACAAAAAGTGTTTCGCTCAAAAGTAATTTTGTGGTAATCTAAAGCCCCAATGCATTTCTGCTTAGATATGATATTTAAAACATATTATTATTATTATTATTAATAATAATAATAAAAATAATAATAATAATACAATAAGGGTCAAGTCAGTGTCTAAGGACAACGTTATTTTGACGTTCAATAACGACATCAAATGATGTTGAAATTTGCTTAATTTTAGGTTGTAAAGGAAAGTGACCAAAATCCAACGTCTGATAGATGTCATAGTGATAACGTCCACATAACCTCAAGGTGTAACATGATTACATGTTGATATTTGGTTGATTTTTAGGTTGATTTTAGGTCGGATGTTGGACATTGATGTCGGCCTGATGCTGGTTTCTGACGTCAACCCAATTTTCATTTCCAAACAAAATCCCACATCCCCATGACGTTGGGGTACAACGTCAATATGACGTCATGTTGACGTCCTGTGCCTGCAAGGTAGATTCACCAAATGAAACTGCCCTCAGATTACTGAAATTTATTTAATTGTTATACTTCTCAACGTCAATGATTTACATGAACTTTGAGTGCAAATTGCAAATTGTAGCTTGGTGCAAATCATTTACAACTTGTTTGCTCACCAGCAACTAGTCGACATTGACTCGACTAATAACATAAAAGACAACTTTAAAAAGTCTAAAGTTGTTCAACCCCTATAAATTATTAACATTTTTGTAAAAGATCTGTGATATTTATTATTGTGTTATTATTTTCATTATTAAAAAATAAGAAGGAATTTATTTATAAATATTACAAATGATTATTATTATTATTATTATTATTATTATTATTAGGAAAGCACGGTGGTGCAGTAGGTAGCATTGTCGCCCTAAATATTATTATTATTAATAATAATAATAATAATAATAATAACTATTATTAAAATATATATTTTTTAAAACAATAAAATATTCATCAAAATATATGAAATTATTATTGTTATATTTTTATATTTAAGATTACATTTTTTCACTATTATTATTATTATTGTTTTTATTATTTGTGTTATTATTATTATTATTATTATTAGTAGTAGTAGTAGTAGTAGTAGTAGTAGTAGTAGTATTGTAATTCAAAGTAACAGTATTTCTATTAGAACTTGATATGAAAAAAATGTATAATATTTTAAAAATTTAAAATTCCAACCATTACAATTATTCAATTCAATTCAATTCACCTTTATTTCTACAGCGCTTTTACAATGTATTGTGTCAAAGCACCTTCACATAGAAGATTATAGTAAATTAAAACAGTGTCAGTTCAGTTTTCAGTGTTTCAGTTCAGTTTAGCTCAGTTCAGTGTGGTTAAATAATCACTACTGAGAGTTCAAACACAGAAGAGCAAATCCATCGATGCCCAGCTCTACAGATCCCGAACCATGCAAGCCAATTAGTAACCATTAGTAATGTTTATTAAGAAACTGATAATGATGGCGATGATGAATGATTCCTGTTGTACTAAATTATTTTAACAACAACAACAATAATACAACTAGTAAAACAATAAACCAATGCTATAAACAAATTGAATAATAATTTGTTTCATTATTGTTGTTACTATTATCATAATCACAGCATTGAGGTATTTGGGACCCCAAATCATAACCAATGCAAAGTATGCATAGTACATACACAATTAAAAACTCTGTCATCATTTATTAACCCTTCACTTGTTCCAAAACAGTTAGTTTCTTTCATTTTATCACAAAAGAAGATTTTAAAGAATGCTGGAAACCTGAAACCATTGACTTACTAGTATTTGTTTTTCCTACTATGGATGCCAGGCTTTCAGCTTTCTTTAAATTAACTTCTTTTGTGCTCAACAACAACAAGCAGCTTTTAAACAAGTGAATGGTTAGTAAATAAAGTAAATAAAATTTAGGGTGAACTATTACTTTAATCCTCATGTAGGCCTACTGTAAAGTCTGACAGCTGTTTGAGCATAATAATACAATCAAGTTCTTTCACACTAAACACACTAATTTGCATATATTGTAGTATTAAAAAATAAAAACAGCACTTGCGGTGGCACCATGTTCACTCGCACAGTAAATGATCAGTAAAAAAATCAGAGCTGTCCACAAAAACACACACATCCACCCCCACACACCCACCTGACTAGCTGTTCTTACCAATAGTGAAGCTGTAGCCGTCAATGCTGAAAGTGGCGCTCCGGCATTTTTTAAATCCCTGTTTCTTAGAGCTGAGTTCAGACATCTTTCTCCAGTCAGGAAACTCTGGAAAACGGACTCCTCAGGTGATCGAGCGTGTGTTTTAAGCGCCGACGTCAAAGATCAGACAGGATCATTAGCCAAGGCAGTCACAGGTTGGACATCTCCTGCAGGGACTGCATCCCATCAGTAGAAATCCCATCTGAGCTCATCAAAGCGGCTTGTTTCTCTGTTCCCTGCCTTTCTTACACTGTAAAGAGAATAAACACACAGATGGGAGATGTTTCGCTCTCTCTCTCTTCCTCCCGCTCACATGTGACCCTTCCCACTGCTAAACTGTGCTTGATTAGAGGCTCTCTCTCTCTCTCTCTCTCTCTCTCTCTCTCTCTCTCTCTCTCTCAATTCAATTCAATTCAATAATTGCTTTATTGGCATGACAGATTTTACAAATGTATTGCCAAAGCATTTATAAAGTTTACATAAAAAGTAACATGTATAATAATAAAAAACACACACAATAGATAGTAGTAGTAAAGATAAAAATTATAAAAAAATTATAAACAAATAAAATAAATAAAAATGAATAAAATAATAAATATATATATTAATAATAATAACAATATATATATATATTATAATTAAATAGAAAATAAACAATATATCGTATTATTCAATATATCATATTTATGGTGGCTTGAGAAAATCATAGCTTTCCGCCAGACTCACTTAACTCAGAGTACCAATCTGCCAATCACTGATGACCTTTTAACTTACTAGCCACACCCTAGCAACCACTTACGCCACCCTAGCAACTGTCCCATAGCCTTCCATTGTAAAAAAAAAAACTGCTATTGACTTTACATTGGACATACCAATTCATACTAATAATATATTACTCCATACCAGAAACATACTAATCATACTAGCAACATGCTGATTCATACTAGAAACATACTAGCAACATGCTAATTCATACTAACAATATACTAATCCATACTGGAAACATACTAACAAACATACTAATAATACTAGCAAACATGCTAATTCATACTAAATTCATCCTCTCTCTCTCTCTCGTAGAGCATGCTGGGAGTGAGTGCGTTGTGAGTGAGCGTGTGTGACTCGAGTGCTTGGGTGCCTTGTTTTTCCAATTTTTTCTTTCTCTTTTCATACTTTTTTTTAATGGTGAAGGAGTTTATTCTTTTTCTTATTACTTTGTTTTTTCGGGGGGAGGGAATTGGGTTGTAGGGGTTGTGCGTTTTTGGGAGTGGGAAGCACGGCGGGGGCAGGTACAGGTGCGCGGGGTTTGAGCTCGCTCACGCGTCGTCACGGTGTAAAAGTGGCGTCTGCGGTGAGTGTAGAGAGCTGTTGTTTAGCTGTGGGTGAAATTGTGGGACACAATATTTTGTCAGCATCTAAAATGAATAGTGCAATAGTCATCTTTTTAAACACGGTAGAGAATGCAAATGAAGTGGTTCAGAGAGGAATCATATTGGAAGGAGTTCTTACTCCGGTTATGCCTCTTTCATTACCGTCAAAACGAGTCACTCTCTCGAACGTCCCGCCATTAATTAGTGATGAAGTTTTAACACAAGCACTGTCTCGCTACGGTAAACTAGTCTCCTCGATAAAAAAAAAATTCCAATTGGTGGTGCTTCCCCTTTCATTCAGACGCTCTGTTTACATGATTGTAAACAATGACACTGATCTAGACCTCGCGCTTAATTTCCGAGTGGATGACTTTGACTACGTGGTGTTCATCACCACCGACAAGATTAAGTGTTTTGGCTGTGGAAAATTCGGTCATTTGATCCGTAATTGTCCCAACAAACACGAAGAAAGTAATAGCACCGCTGACGCGGGCGGCACAGCTAATGGCGGCGGACAACTGGCCGATGAGGCCGCCGATGTGGAATCTGCGGTGGTGGCAGCGAACGGTCATGATGGCGACCACAGTGTGGATCCTGTGGAGAATGCTTCAGTTTCAGTGGAGGTGGAAGCGCAAAATGTAAAAGATGTTGAAGACGAGGAAGATAAAGATGAGTCAAGCGATAAACAATTGGAAGTTGTTTTGGGGGATGTTCGGGACGTTGACTGTAGGCATAATGAAACAGACGTAGACAAAACAGTATTTAAGGTGCCTTTAAAAAGGAAAAAGTCAGACAATGTGCATGGTTTTCGGCAAGTGAAAAAAAGTTGATATGGAAGATGAACTTGAGTCAGAGAGTGACAGCGAGCTCTCTGATTCAAGCCTTACACTGTCTCAGAGTAAGTTTTCCAGTCATAATTATGAAGTGGATGACATCAAACTTTTTCTAAGGTCAACGAAGAATAAGAGGGGGGTCTTCGTAAGTGAATACTTTCCAGATGTTGAACCGTTTGCGGATAAAGTTAAAGGTTTTATGGCTAAAGGTTGTTTTTCAAACAAAGAAGTGTACCGATTGAAAAAAAATAGTAAGGAAACTTAATGCAGACCTGAATGATGGAAGTGAAAAAGCTTAAATTTATGAAGACGAATCACAACAATTTGTGTTTCTTTTTCTTTTTATGTTTGACTATGGCTGAAGTGTGCATTGCAACCTTAAATGTGAATGGTGCTCGAAATTGCAAAAAAAGAGCTGAGCTATTTGGGGTTATTAAACAGAAAAACATAGATGTTATTTTTATTCAGGAAACACACAGTGATGTGAAGAATGAAGTTGATTGGATGCAAGAGTGGGATGGGAATGCAGTTTTTAGTCATAACACCACACTCAGTGGTGGAGTGGGCATTTTATTTACAAAAACTTTTTGTCCAGTTTCGTTTCAAGTAGAGGAGATTGTAAAAGGAAGACTTTTGAAAATAAGAGCAATCTTTGAAAAATACATTCTATTCAATAGTGAATAATTTAGCAGCTTCAAGTCTCTGGCATAGGCTGGCTTGTTTAGATCCTCCTTCACAATTCTTAACAGAAATCCAAGGTCTTTTGCTCAATTTTTTTGGGATAATTTGCATTGGGTCCCACAAAGTTTGTTGTATTTAACTAAAGAAGAGGGTGGTCAGGGGCTGATACAGCTGAAAAGCAGAATAGCAGCTTTTCGATTACAGTTTTTACAAAAAATTCTGTATGGGTCCTTAGTGAATAGATGGAGGGCAGTGACATGCTCTATATTACACAGTGTTGCAGGGTTGGGTTTGGATAAAGCCTTGTTTTTAATAGACCCCCTCAAGTTAAATGTGAATAGACTGCCAATATTTTACAGAAATCTTTTTAAGGTGTGGAGTCTGTTCAACTTGCAAAGGATTAGAACATGCTCTCTCCACTGGTTATTGGAAGAGCCTATAATAAATGGAACTCATTTTGACCTAACAAAGGACAGTTCGTCATTTCATGGACTTAATGAAGTGCTGCAGAATTCAAAGATTTTTACGCTTGGACGCTTGTTGCATATTGCTGGATTGGACTTAAGAAAATCGCAAGAAGTGGCTGATGTTTTAAAAATTAGATCCTTGCGAACTGTTGAACATATGTTACAGAACTGGAGAGGACTGATCTGTGATGAAGAAAAAGTGCTACTAAAAGACAGTTGTGGAAAAGTAAACGATTACGAATCAGAAGATTTTTTTCCGTTTTTCGTGTTGCTCCCTAAGTTAGAGGATTTTAAAGGACCTTTCCTGGACTTTAAAAAAACATTGTGCTTGGGTTCATCTATGGTTACTGGCAAAGATTTTTACAAAGTCTGTGGTAAAGTGTTTAATAAAAAAGAACTAAATGATAGAATTGACACACCTTGGCGTGAAGTGTTAGGTGTAGAAGAGCATGTTAAACCTGAATGGAGGTCACTATATAAGCCACCGTTGTCTAAAAGGTCAGGGGATATACAATGGAGACTTCTTCACTGTGCTATTGCAGTCAATGCTTTTATTTCAGTTCTTAATCATGATATTATTGCTAATTGCCCTTTTTGTTCAAAAAGAGAAACAATTTTTCACGCTTTTATGGAATGCGACAGACTGAAACCTTTATTTTTATTGTTGGAAAATATTTTTACTTCATTTAGTGAAATGTTTTCTGTGAGAGTTTTTATTTTTGGTTTTAAATTTGTTAAAAGAAAGAGGTTTAAATGTCAACTTCTGAATTTTGTTTAAGGGCAGGCCAAACTAGCTATTTATATGAGCAGAAAAAACAAGGTTGAAAGGTTGTCTGGGGAAGATGTGGTGGTAATGTTTGTAAACTTGGTGAAATCACGAGTTCTGATTGATTTTTGTTTTTATAAATCTACAAAAGACATGTTAGCTTTTGAAATGAGGTGGTGTGGAAGTGGGGCATTGTGTTCAATTGTTGAAGAGGAGTTAGTTTTTACTTTTTATAATTAATTAATAATTTTTTTTTTGCTGCATCTCTTGTGAGATTTTGACATGTTGAAAAGATGATGATGATTAACCTATTGTAATAAAAGGCCCTTTTAAATTCTAAAAATTCTTTTTCTCTCTCTCTCTCTCTCTCTCTCTCTCAATTCAATTCAATTCAATTAAATATAGCTTTATTAGCATGTAGGAAGATAAATATAAAACTACAATAACATATCAAGATAAAGAATAGAAACAAACTAAATAGACAATGTTAGAAATAAGAACATGTGAACGTTTCAGACCACAGTGTTTGACATAAAACACACACAGACAAAAGGGTCACTGTGGCAGACAGCAAAGAAGTATACAGTAATACATACATGACACACACACATAAATGAGTTTATCTACTGTCTCAGGCTGTGGCACATCCACACATATCTGGCAGCCAGTGCTGCTGTCTGTCCCTCTCCTAGAATAATTTTCATTTGTTCCTCTTCAGTCATGTTTAAAAAGTTCTGTCTGTAGTTTGTGAGTTTGTTGAAATATGTGTCTCGGGTTGATTTAAAGTGTTGGCAGTGAAGGAGAAAGTGCACCTCCGTCTCAGTGCACACACACTCTTTGTTCTGTGGGTTTCCAGCTCTTTCTGTGTCTGCCGGTCTCGATGGCCAGACTGTGTTCACTGAGTCGGTATTTGGTCAGGATCTGCCTCTGCTTTGTGTCTCTAACACTGTGCAGATATTCTTCCAATTCATAATTAGATTTTATTATCCGATAGAGTTTCAATTTACTTTGTGTTTTAGTTTCTTCAAGCCAATGTTCCAGATTTGTATTTTTGGATTGTTTGATAATGTGATTTATTCTGATGTTTGTGTGAGAAGCAGTGCTGGTCTGGTACTGGTCCGAGTCAGTAGAGTTGGTCAGATTAGCCAGTCTCAGCACCAGCTGGCTCTGGGCACTCGTTTCAGGGTTCAGTTCTTGGCTTTGAAAAGCTTTGAAATGCAGCGATTCTGTGGGACTTGATTTCAGATGCATCCAGAATTTAAGGGATCTTTTTTGTATATTAATAATCAATGGGAATCTGCCTAATTCTGCCCTACATGCATTATTGGGTGTTCTTCTTTGTAATTTTAAGATCATTCGGCAGAACTCTGTGTGTAGATTATTATGTCCGTCCCGTCTAGTGTAGGGACCCATACCTCACTTTCATACAGCGCAATGGGCTGAACTATACCATCAAAGTTTACACCAAATACGAATTGGAATTTCAGTATTTTGGAATTTTTTCTTTATGGCATATTAATTATCTTCGAGCTTTATCTTTGAGAGCATTCACTGCCATACTGAAACTCCCTGATGCAGTGATGATCAGGCCGAGGTAAGTGTACTGCATCGTGTGCTATAGGGCGGTGCTGCCTAGATGGAACTGGTGTCTGTGTTTCTGACATCGGGGCTTCTTCTGAAAGACCATAATGTTGGTCTTGTTAAAGTTTACTGCCAGGGCCCAGTTCTGGCAGTAGTTCTCCAGCAGGTCCCTGTTGTAGTCCCTGTGGGGTGGAGGACAGCAGCACCAGATCATCTGCGTACTTTAGAAACTTGATGTTTCTGTCTTGTATATTTCTCTCTCTCTCTCTCTCTCTCTCTCTCTCTCTCTCTCTCTCTCTCATTTACTTGAGCGCTAGGCATATATGCATTGACTGATCCGAGTCAGTTATATGCTCTGATGTTTATTTTTAGGCGCTGTCATTGCGTGCGTGTGTGGCTTCTTCAAAACTGTGTGGTTACTGTACGCGTGGGTGTGTGCGTTTGTACAAATCACTGCGCTCTTGCGAAAGGGCAACCTTTTTATGATGTTTAAACAAAATTCTCTGTCAGTAATGCCGGCTGGATGAGATTAAAAGTAGATTGTTGAGGGGCCGTGGTGTCAAAAATAAAACAATTACACGGTCAGAGTGCAAACGGGAATCATTCAGAATTTCAGGTGTTGCTTATAAACTCTAAACACTGAAAAAAATGACTCATTGGATTTAGTAATTTTTTTAGGTAAGTGGCTGCAAGCAATTTATAGGGGCTGAATTTATAAGATTTAATTACATTTAGTAATGTTCAACTTCATTTGTTTGTTTAGTAGGGGTGTGAACACTGGTCTCATGGTTCGGTTTGCTTACGATTATCATGCCATCGATTAGTTTCAATTCGATATCTCGGTGCATCACGGTGCATTGATGCTTTCCATACATAATTAGATTTTTTTATTATTAAAATCTATAAATGTATTAATATTTATGTAATACAAAATTGTCCTTTAATACAAGCAGATATACAGTTGAAGTCAGAATTATTAGCCATCCTTTTTTCTGTTTTAAAAAAATTTCCCAAATGATGTTTAACAGAAGTTTGTTTAATATTTTCTTCTGGAGAAAATCTTATTTGTTTTATTTCGGCTAGAATGAAAGCAGTTTTTAAGATTATTAGCCCCTTTAAGCTATATATTTTTTCAATAGTCTACAGAACAAACCATCGTTATACAATACCTTGCCTAATTACCCTAACCTGCCTAGTTACCCTAATTAACTTAGTTAAGCCTAAGTTAAATGTCACTGTCAGCCGTATAGAAGTGTCTTGAGAAATGTCTAGTAAAATATCTTTTACTGTCATCATGGTAAATATAAAATAAATCAGCTATTAGAGATGAGATAATAAAACTATTATGTTTAGAAATGTGTTGAAAAATGTGTTCTCTCCGTTAAACAGAAATTGGGGAAAAAATAAACAGGGGGGCTAATATTTAAGGGGGGTTAATAATTCTGACTTGAACTGTTTGAACTGTACCTTTAATTTTTACCTGTTTAAAGAAAACACTCTTTTTGAATGTTTTAGACAAAACTCCAATACATACACAGAACAACATGAGAATTTATGACAAATAAATGCGGTTATCACAGGTTATCCGTAATAGACGCAGTGAAGAAAACTCGCACCACAGGCATGCTCATGTCTGGGAGTATCGCTTTAACAGCCAAGAGGAAAGGAAAAGTCATGAACACTTCAACGGGTCAAATGTCTAAAGTGAGGGAGAGAGGCAGAGTTTTACAGCATTTCTCCCTAGTAGTGAAATAGCAGCTCGTGTGCTGTGCCTTCTTCAGTGCCAGTACAAGACTGTCCAGCAAACTCACAATCAGTGAATTTTCCACAATTATCTGCTTTTTAGATAGTAGGAGCGTTTTATTTACTCGCCCTCGCCTCCTTCGCCATAGTATTCTACCATGACATAGCGCATATGGAGATAAATGACGTCAGTACCTAATAACCGGTTATGATCTATTACTGAACCGATACCAAATTCTGCATTGGTAAAATTCTGCATTGGTAAAAAATTGGTATACCTACATTAAAACATCTGCATCAAAGAGCATCGAAGAAATAATTTTTTTTGACACCCCTATTGTTTACAATCAGCCCATATAAATTGTTTGCAACCACTTACCTTAAAAATATTAATAAATGCAAGTAATCTTTTTTTGTGTGTGCACTTAGGGCTTGCTCACACTAGGTACAGTTGCCTTAAACCATTCCTAAGCACGCTTGTCCCCCCTCCCCTCTGCCCTGACGGCCTTGTATTAGGTAAGCTAAATTGTCCATATGTATGAGTGTGAATGAATGTGTATGGATGTTTCCCAGTGATGGGTTGCAGCTGGAAGGGCATCCGCTGCATAAAACATATGCTGGATTAGTTGGCAGTTCATTCCGCTGTGGCGACCCCACATTAATAAAGGGACTATGCCGAAAAGAAAATGAATGAATGAATGAATGCTTAAGCATGGGGTCTGTTAGTATATTTAATTTGATTTTGATTTTTCTTAAAAGTTGGAGGTGGTCAAATTTCTCTATGCAGGTAAAAAACTCAACAAGGTCAATAATCAATCTTTAGACCATATGAAATCAAAGTTGTTGTTTTTTTTTATCCAATGAATGTTATCCTTGAGGTTATCTATAGGCAAAAGTGCTCAACAAAACAGCACTAAATTTATATTTCAGGGACATAACTTAGAATTTTTAGTGACATAACTCAACCCTTCAGCTTATCAAATATCATCTAATAATTTTCTAATAATTGTGTGCATTCAAGCTGCCCTTTGCCAACACCATAAAAAAGACACTAAAGCTGGTGGCTGAAATCTGTCACATTTTCAGGCAACTACTCTTCTATATGGTGAATGGCACACAGTGAATTATATAGGGGATAAATAATTGAGGTGGAGTAAATAGGCTTTCTATTGGTGTAAATGAAGTCAGGTTCTGTGTCACACAGAGTCACACAGACAGCATGATAGCAAAGAGAGCAAGCCACAAAACACATCAGACCCATTTGAATTTTACACAGAATGTTATATTTCTCATTTTGAAGAAATTAGGAGGACAAATCGTTCAGATTCAGCATTAATATCAGAATGCGACTGTAATAAGTTAAGTGAAATCAGTAAGGGTGGAGGGGCTTCTGTCAGATCCCCTGCTGCTTCAGAAAGGGGTCCCACAAGGTAGCATATTGGGGCCTACACTTTTTAACATTTATGTTAATGATATTGCTTCTGCTGCAGGTGATTCTTACATTCATCTATACGCTGATGATACCATCATTTATACAGCTAGTTCCTCTTTGACTACATCATTTTCTTCACTGCAAGCCAGTTTTTTAAGCATCCAACATGCTTTCACCAATCTTCATTTAGTTTTAAATACTAATAAAACAAAATGCATGGTTTTTAATAGAAATTTATCACATGTAGAGTTTCCTCCTAAAATTTCCTCATTGGACTGTACTGAGATTGATTATGTTGACTGCTACAAATATCTCGGTATCTGGTTAGATGGGAAACTGACGTTTGAAACTCACATAAATGAACTGCTCAAAAAGGTTAAAGCCCGAATTGGTTTTCTTTACAGAAAAAAATCTTCCTTTATGCACTCTTCAAAGCAGCATTTGTTTAAATTAACAGTATTACCAATTCTGGATTATGGGGATCTAATTTACAGATCAGCTTCAAAAACTCTCCTTCACAAACTGGATGTTATTTATCATGCGTTTTGTTACTGGAGCGCCATTTAATACTCATCACTGTCAACTGTATTCTTTACTGAATTGGCCTTCTCTTCAATTACAAAACTCTTATTGGAAAAACTCCACTATATTTACAGTCACTTCTTAACATTCAGGAATCTCGACTAAATTGATTAACCTGGTTAAATAAAGGTTACCTAAATGCGCGTTTTCTAAAAAGGAAAATTCTATAAATCAAACTGGTAACATCAGTAGTTTAGCAGAACACAAAAAACAAGTAAAAGGTCAGTAAACGATGACAGAATTTTCTCTAAGCCAAAACCAATGAAGGTACCAATGAACCAATGAATGCCGTGTTTTGTTGCTATTTTCACATCAGCGCAAAAGTAATTTTCACATTATGGCCCTTGCTGTTTAAATAGCAAATCTATCTTATCAAATCTAATCTTAGACATTGATTAATACTAGTGGTGGGCCGTTATCGGCGTTAACGCGAGACTCTTATCAGGCGATTAAAAAAAAAAAAAGCTTGGGAGCTTGGTCTATTCTACGCAAGCTATGATGACTTTCACCTTGATATTTTAGCGCAGATCTATACCTGGCCGGTGAGCCATCTGACAAAAAAGTGCCCCTTTGAATCAAATCAGCAGGATGCCCTTCTGGATCTTTCATTTACTTCGAAGACACTACTGACTACGCTTACATGGACATCTGTAATCTAGTTATTTGCCTTAATAGACAATAATATAATTGAGGTGTTTACGTGAAGTGCTTTTTATGTAAGAGTCCTGTAATTTTAGGTGACTGCAGTTCGGCTGGTTATGGAATTTAATAAAGCATGCCAAATGGAAAGAAAAAACTTCCGCATTTCATGGTGTGTGTGTGTGTGTGTGTGTGCGTACATGCGCGTGCATGCGTGTGTGTGTGCGTGCGTGTGTATGTGTATGCGCGGTCCTTTACTGACAGCCACGTGTGTGGATCTTGTCAGAAAATATGGCAAAATGTCCTAAAAGACAGTAATAGTTTGATTGCGGAGTTTACTTCAATAATGCCACTATCTGCATCGTCTTAATTCCATTTCTGTTTAGTTCAGTTATGACTTTAGTGGGATTAAAGTAATCAAAAATCACTATTTAGAGCTTATGCCTACAGTTCAAAATTCATGTTTAACTGCATAAACAGTAAGTAAACACAAGTACATCTTATTGAACATTTATTTTCATCACCAATTATCATAGTAGAACAGTTTCTCAAGCAGTTTGTGATGCATTTTGCAAACAGGAGATGAGCCCCTGGTCTAATGCGCCACCTGGCTTGAGAAACCCCTTCTCAAAGACTTACTTTTAGTCGTTATTTGGGGAGCACACATATTCTGAATGCCTACCGCAAAATTCAAATGAATCATTTTAATCTAGATTAATTCCAAGATTATATTAAAAATAATTTATCTATGCCCACCTATAATTAATACACACAGGATGTACAGCAATACACAAATATCTTTAATATATGTACATATGAAAAATAATGAGAGGATTAAAATTTTACAAAAATGATTATTTCCTATATTAATACAAAAACCACTTCCGCCTTCATTTTTTT
>CAIGQZ010032287.1:9497231-9516799 GCA_903798205.1 Danio tinwini
CCCACGGCTCTCGGCCACGCCCCCTCACCACAGAATCCATTTGTAAGGAACATTTTTTACCCGAGAGCTTTTCGCATCTGGAAATGATGAAATCCAGATTTGCCGCTCGTCTCCTTTTAAAAAAAGACACGGCTCCAGGTTGATTGTCCTGTTGCGACTCGCTACAGATTTGGTAAGTGTGTGACGTGTGAGAGCAGTGCATTTTGTTTGTTTATTCAGATGGCAAAATTAGTTTGTATCGTCAGCAGTTTTTAAAGACATACTTTAGTCAAAATGAGTTACAGTATGTTAATATCACTGCAATATTATAGTACAATATTATAGACCGAAAGATTCACTGTAAATGCTGCTATCCAAATGTAAACACCTTAATCAGACTATTCCCGTCATGCAGGATTTTAGCCGCATTTTGTGACAGGATAGTCTAGACACACACATGACTTTCTGATGCTACCTACCACGTGCATCTAAGTTACCGAGAATTGCAGAGGATTTTTTTTCTCCCATTTGCCGTGCAGTATCAAACATACCACAAAAATGCCACTCTTTCAGCAGTTCCTCGCTTTCAATATCTCGTTTGTCACAGGCGACATGGAGGAAATGTTCCTGAATAAAAAGGCAAGGTGCCAAATTGCAGTTAAAGTCGACAAATTAATAATTTGGCAAGTAATTTGATTACTGATGTCCATGTAAACACAGTCACTGTCTTTCCCCACTGCATCTGCGTGCCCAAACAGAAACTACCATATTTGCAAATCCCTCCGTCTTTTCCTTCCCTAACACTTCCACCTAAACAGAGCTGGACTTGCCCACTTTCCTGACTTTTTCCCAACTAGAGGTGTGAAAACACCCTGCTGAGAAAGGGGGGTTTCATGGCCCTTTAAGTATTTCACTGTAAAAAAATTTAGAAATAAATAAAAATAAGCTGGATTCCACACAATCGGTTTGTGTTGGGACAAGTGGATGGAACATGAAACAATTCAGTTTGAAAAAAAGAATCATGTTGTTTCAGCTCATTTTAAATAAGTTGTTTGAACAAACAGTGAACTCAGTTTTTGAGTTTGTGTACAACAGAAGAAAAAAACAAATAAAGGTTTGACAATTTTCCAACCCAGGCTCATTATGAAACGTACTGCTATTTACATTTCTGGAGAGTGCCAAATATGTCCCAGGAGTTACGTTTTTTGCAGATTTTCATGTACGTTTTTTGTAGTTTTTGTTTTCAAGTATCCACTAGAGGCCGCTGTGTACACTGTTTGACAGCTCAAATTGCTCTCGCTTGTGTCATTCGAGCCTGCTGTTCTCCTGTAAATCCACCAGAGGCCGCTGCCGACTGACTGAATGACTGACTGACTGACTTATCGACTGACCCACCCTCCTCCTTCCCTAAACTCAACCGATAGTGTTTTCTAAAGCAATCCAGAAAGAAGATTTTTACCACGTTTTCAGATTTTACCAAGTTCTTACCCTGTTATTTACTTGTTTATTACAGCTTCTGTTTTTGTCTTACCTGCTTTTACTTCGCAATCGCAATACATACTTCTTGTCTCATAATTTGTGACCTCCAGAAATTTATATGGGGCTATGTTTTCAGAATGATCCTATGTTGCAATTTTCAGTTTTGGGTGAGGTATCCCTTTTCAGTTTGGCTCCTTTTGATAGCTATACAAAAATGAACAAAAATATATCAAATATAAATATATGAATATAAATATAAAAATATAAACATACATTTTTTTATTATTATATGAATATATAGAATATTAATATTTTAAGTATTTTTTATATTTATTAACACATTTCTCATTATAATATAAAATCAATGCATATGTAATAATGAATATTACTGGAAGCCATTTTTTTGTCATTTGATAACATTCAAAATAAGTTTTTTTAATTTAATTAACTTAGCAATCAATATCACATTTGGTTTTAATATCCAATATGATCAATTATCTGAAGAAAAAAAGCAACACAGGCTCATTGTGGATACGTACCACTGTCTACATTTCGGAAGAGCGCGAATTATGTAGCCAGAGGTATGTATAGTACGCTTTTCATCTTTTAAATGAACGATACGGGCGTATGATTATTTTAGAGCTAATAGCTGACCACTTACCTCCATACGGACGGCTTTTCAGGTGTTACCAATTTGCCAAGTAGCTGGACACATAGGCCAATGGGCATGAAGCTACGTTGATTGTGAAGACAGGGTTTAAGTCCAGCGAAGAACAGTTCCAGAAACTAAAGCAAAGTAAAAGGTCAAATTAAAGCCAATAAATAAATAAATATACAACAGGCTAAAATGTGGTGAAATCACACGGCCGTGATGGCTTTTTTTTCTAGATTGCTTTCAAAAACACTATCGGTTGGGTTTAGGGAAGAGGGTGAGTGGGTCAGTTAGTCAACGGCAAACTGGCCTGGTCGGCTGAAGTGTATATGCGCCCTCTGGTGGATTTATGCAAGAATATTATATCATTAAAAAGCATACACAGCGGCTTCTGGTGGATTTGCAAAAACAAAAACTGTGAGCAGACGTACTTCCAGTTACGTATTTCGCTGTCCCTAGAAATGTAGACCTGGGTACGTATCTGCAATGTGTCTGCGAGAAAGAGATTTCTGAGAATATATTATCTTCTGTATTTTGCATTAATTTTTGATCTAAAGAAATTCATAAAATGCTTATGTCCTGTATTCACTGTAATAATGCTGTTTGGTCATTTTTGTAATACATTAGTTCCCATTCACCTTCAGTGTGAAGAATGCCAGCAAGAACATTATTCAAATTAGCAATCTCAGATCTACAGAACAAACTAAATAGCAGGAATAACATTCAATTAGAACAACCTTAAATAACAAATCACAGATTTCTTTGTTTTTTAAAGGTTATATACTGTATCAAGCTCTCAAAATCTGTTTTAATTATTTCAGGTAAAAAAAAATCACCACATCACAACAGATGGGCTTCCTAACAAGACTATTTAATATGTAAGAAATGGCTTTTTTTCCACAGAACTGCTGCATATTCAGTCCATGGCCAGTTAGTAATTCACTCAAACTATGCAACAAGTGACTTAAAAATCCAGGGTCAGGCTACATTTACACTCTGACGGATTGGAAAGACATAAAAATTCAAGGCCGATGAAGCATTTCAGGTGAACTCCTCCATCTGTGAGTGGGCGTAGCAGGATAAAAGCTCCATTTATCTGATTCTGAAATGCTTAGAGACCACAAAACCAAACTCGGGTTTAAAAAAAAAAAGTGACTTTTGTGCTACCACAACATGCTCGCCTCAAGCATTTAGTCAATTTACACCCGTTAGCACTCCAGTAAGAGCTCAAGTGGTTGATTAAATGTGTTAGAGGTGATGATTGTGTTGTGGATAAGTCAAGGTAAAATAAAAAAATTCCCAATGAGATCTCTCTACTGTTTCTCTTAGATCGCAAGTAGATCAATGGAGAACAAATGCAGACCTGTCCTTGATAAATGAGCATACTGATTTATAGAAATTGTTATTAACCTGTCAGCAAACCTCTAAAAATGATTTGATATACAGTACATTAACAGTTTGTATAGTGCTATGGAAAAAAAATTTAATCCAGGCTCCTCATTGATGCTTATGTACATTTCTGTATAGCATGAAATACATCCCAGGAGTAAAATTTTTTGCATTTTTTGTTTGAGGCTGCTGTGTACGCTTTTTGAGATTTAAAATTTCTCTCGCGAGTGTTATTTGCGCCTGTTCTTCTTGTGTTAATCCACCAGAGGCTGCTGTCGACTGACTGAATGACTGACTGAATAACTGACTGACTAACTGATCTATCCCCTCAGCCCACACCCTTCCATAAACCCAACCGATTATGTTTTCAAAAGCACCGATTAACCAGCGACCATCCACTTCCCTACACCCAGCAGTACTAGACAGTACTTTCAAAAGCAATCCAGAAAAAGAAAAGCCCTTGCGGCCACTTGATTTTTACCACGCTTTCAGATCTTACCTCGTTTTCGCCCTGTTATTTGTTTATTTTATTTTATTTTTTGCCTTTTGTTTTACCTGTTTTATTGAACCGTTCTTCACCAGACTCGAACCCGGTTGTCATGGTCGACTCCTGTCTGCATCTCAAGTCCATCAACATATGCTGTGAGCTACTGTAAACTGGTAACAGCGGAAAAGCCGTCCACACGAAGGTAACCAGTCAGCTTGTAGCACGAAAAAGAAACAGAAGCCATCAGCGACGTTATACCGCCCTGTATCATTCGTTTTAAAGAAGAAATGCAGCCATACATAGGTCTGGCTACATATTTTGTGCTCTCTAGAAATGTTTACGAGGGTACATTTCACAGTGAGCCTGTGTTGCAAGAATTAGGAAACCACTTGACATCATTTATAGGTTTAGTTCAATCATGTACTGTAAATGTATTAACTTTGTCATTCCCAACCCTACTGTTGGGAGTAGAACAGTAGAAAGACTCCATTTTCAGTAGAAAGACAAAAATTACCGGAAGAATATTTTTAATTTATTAATTATTAATAATACTATTGAGCAAATATATATTTTTATATTTATTGATTTATTTCATATTATTACATAATTGTATATTTAACAATAAATATTATTAGATGCCGTTGCACTTTTATAACATTCACAATTAGATTTAATTTTACCATTATTACCATCAATTGAAAGAGATGTTTATTTGATAACTTATTATTTGATGACTTATTATTTATTGGTTTGAGTATAATGTTCATATTTGTTTTAATCCATGAAGTTAAGTCTAGTTTTCTTAAAAGCTATTAGTTGATTAATTAGTTCAAGTTATCAGTAATTAATCAAGTTATAGATGGAAACTAAAAACCTTAACATATCCGAATTTGATTGTAATGCAATAATGTGCACCTTTTGTAAAGCTGCTTTAATACAATGATTATTGTTAAAAGTACTATACAAATAAACTTGAATTGAATTTCTAAATTTTTGTTTAAATAAATTAATCACATTAAGATTTTTTTTTTCAAACAATGGCAATTGTCTTTTTTTAATGAATAATCAATTTAAAAGCAATGCCATTAGTAGTTTGGAGAAAATAGTAATAATAATAAATGAAAATACAATTTATAATACATTAAGATTATATGAAAATAAAATTCTTAAAATATAACTGAAAAGCATTATGTCTTTGAGCTTTGAGATGTTTTTTTTATAAATATCTTCATTCAAAATGTAAATAATATTATTTATAAAAATATTATATATAAAAACATTATATATAAGCTTCAGTGTTTTTCCTTCCACTAATTTGTTACCATAGTTATCGATTTATGTTCTCTGGTCTCTCCTGGTTATTTCCAGCACAGAGTTTGAACATTCTTTATCTGGAATTGTATTTGCTGTGGTAAAGCTGATACAGTATGTGTTTGAGTTTTTTAACCGGGATTACCTTTATTAAAGCTGACAGCCATTACAGACCATCCTCATCTTCCTTGCCTTGCAAATAACAGAAATATTTTTGTGAAGTCAAATCATTTCTGGGGCCTTAAGTTCAAAAGAAGGTTGCAAATTGCTGCTTTTGGGTTCCAAAGATTTTAATAATGAGTGCAATGAAAAGTCAGCCATTTTATAATGAACTTTTTACATCACAAAAAAAAATCTAACTATTAATACAATCAGTCGATACAAATCACTACAAATTTCTGATAAATCAAAACTAATCAATGGAATAGAATTATCTGATATGTTCAAACCATGTTATATGTCTATACTATATGTCAGCAGCTCATCTGTTTTTCCCTAAAAGCACGCTTGAAGAAATGTATGATGCCACTGAAAAGAAGCATTAATTAAATGCCCACATAGGCCCAGTTTCAGAGACATGGCTTAGACTAAGCCAGGATTAGGCCATAGTTTAATTGGGAAATAGAGACATTTTTAATACAAATTTCAATAATAATAAAAAAATTACTATAGCCTTCAGCTTCAATTTTTCCAACATATAAATCAAAAATAATCATGGTGTTCCACAGGGATCGGTTTTGGGCCCTTTTTTGTTTCTTGTTTATCTCTATTGGCATCATTTTTTTAGGAAATTTGGTATTCATTTTTGGGGTGGCAGGGTGGCTCAGCTGTTAGCACTATCACCTCACAGCAAGAAAGTCGCTGGTTCAAGTCCTGGCTCCACCAGTTGGCATTTCTGTGTGGAGTTTGCATGTTCTCCTCGTGTTGGCGTGGGTTTCCTCTGGGTGCTCCGGTTTCCCCACAATTTAAAGACATGCGCTATAGGTCAATTGGTTAAACTAAATTAGACGTAGTGTATGTGTATGTATTAATATTGTTACTCATTCTGCATTCTTCCATTTCAGGAATATTAATCGCTTTGCCTTCTTGTCCTTTCATGAAATAGCACTGCTACTCTTGTGCTTGTTTTAATAACATCATAAATTGAATTTTGCAATGCTTTATTACAGTTAACATGAATTATTTTTCTCCAAAACTTCCATTTTGGATCATATCACTCCTATTTTACATTTTGGTTTCCGATTAAATTCAGTTTAATTTTTTTTAAAAAGCACTCACCAATTAGTTTCTTATAAATATTTATATATTTTTATTAGTATTTAACTCTTTAGACCCTCTTAATATATAGGGAGTGCAGAATTATTAGGCAAATGAGTATTTTGACCACATCATCCTCTTTATGCATGTTGTCTTACTCCAAGCTGTATAGGCTCGAAAGCCTTCTACCAATTAAGCATATTAGGTGATGTGCATCTCTGTAATGAGAAGGGGTGTGGTCTAATGACATCAACACCCTATATCAGGTGTGCATAATTATTAGGCAACTTCCTTTCCTTTGGCAAAATGGGTCAAAAGAAGGACTTGACAGGCTCCGAAAAGTAAAAAATATTGAGATATCTTGCAGAGGGATGCAGCACTTTTAAAATTGCCAAGCTTCTGAAGCAGGATCATCGAACAATCAAGCGTTTCATTTAAAATATTCAACAGGGTCGCAAGAAGCGTGCGGAAAAACCAGAGAGCAAAATAACTGCACATGAACAGAGAAAAGTCAAGCGTGCAGCTGCCAAGATGCCACTTGCCACCAGTTTTGCCATATTTCAGAGCTGCAACATCACTGGAGTGCCCAAAAGCACAAGGTGTGCAATACTCAGAGACATGGCCAAAGTAAGAAAGGCTGAAAAACGACCACCACTGAACAAGACACACAAGCTGAAACCTCAAGACTGGGCCAAGAAATATCTCGACTGATTTTTCTAAGGTTTTATGGACTGATAAAATAAGAGTGAGTTTTGATGGGCCAGATGGATGGGCCCGTGGCTGGATTGGTAAAGGGCAGAGAGCTCCAGTTCGACTCAGACGCCAGCAAGGTGGAGGTGAAGTACTGGTTTGGGCTGGTATCATCAAAGATGAGTTTGTGGGGCCTTTTCGGGTTGAGGATGGAGTCAAGCTCAACTCCCAGTCCTACTGCCAGTTTCTGGAAGACACCTTCTTCAAGCACTTCTTCTTTACTACAGGAAGAAGTCTGCATCCTTCAAGAAAAACATGATTTTCATGCAGGACAATGCTCCATCACACGCGTTCAAGTACTCCACAGCGTGGCTGGCAAGAATGGGTCTAAAAGAAGAAAAACTAATGACATGGCCTCCTTGTTCACCTGATCTGAACCCTATAGAGAACCTGTGGTCCAGCATCAAATGTGAGATTTACATGGAGGGAAAACAGTACACCTCTCTGAACAGTGTCTGGGAGGCTGTGGTTGCTGCTGCACGCAATGTTGATGGTGAACAGATCAAAACACTGACAGAATCCATGGATGGCAGGCTTTTGAGTGTCCTTGCAAAGAAAGGTGGCTATATTGGTCACTAATTTGTTTTTGTTTTGTTTTTGAATGTCAGAAATGTATATTTGTGAATGTTGAGATGTTATATTGGTTTCACTGGTGAAAATAAATGATTGAAATGGGTTTATATTTGTTTTTGTTAAGTTGCCTAATAATTATGCACAGTAATAGTCACCTGCACACACAGATATCCTACTAAAATAGCTAAAACTAAAAACTACTTCCAAAAATATTCAGCTTTGATATTAATGAGTTTTTGGGTTCATTGAGAACATGGTTGTTGTTCAATAATAAAATTAATCCTCAAATACAACTTGCCTAATAAGTCTGCACTCCCTGTACATACTCTAGCCCAAATTTTAAGATGGAATTCTTTTTCTCTCATGTGCAGAGATTTTGGAGAAAGCTGAAAACCTGTAACCATTGACTTCCATAGTAGATAAGACAAATACTATGGAAATCAATGGTCAATGCTTTATTGTTTATATCGTGAATTATGTAGCCAGAGGTATGTATGTCATTTTGTCCATAAAATGAAAGCTACGAGGTGATATGATGGTGTTCCATTTCGCTTGACCGCTAACCTCCATGTGGACAGCTTTTCCGCTGTTACCAGTTTGTCCAGTGGCTCGCCATGTATGCCGGCGGACTTGTGACGTGGAGCGGAGTTGACCGTGACGATGGTGTTCAAGTCTGGCAAAAAATGGTTCCAGAAAGGAGGTAAGACAAAAACAAAAGCCAAAAATTTTAATAAACAAGTAATTAACAGGGTGAGAATGTGGTAAAATCTGAAAATGTGGTAAAAAATCAAGCGGCTGCGAGGGGTTTTCTTTTTCTGGATTGCTTTTGAATACACTGTCGGTTGGGTTTAGGAAAGTGGGTGGACGCTGGTCAATTGGTGCTTTTGAAAACACTGTCGGATGGGTTTAGGGAAGGAGAAGGGTGGGTCAGTTGATCGGTCCGTCAGTCAGTCAACAGCAGCCTCTGGTGGATTTACATGAGATGAGCAGGTACGAATGGCACTCGCAAGAAAAATTTGAGATCTCAAAAAGCATATGCAGCGGCCTCTGGTGGATTCGCGAAAACAAAAACTGCAAAAAAAAAAAAAAAACTGCTCCTTGGATGTATTTGGTGCTCTCCAGAAACGTATACAGGGGTATATTTTCAGAATGAGCCTGGGTTGGGTTTGAAACAAGTACAGTGTGAGTAAATGATGACAGAATTTTTCTTTTTGGGTGAAATATCTTTTTAATGTCTGTCGTTGTCTTGATTTTATTGTATTGCCATGGTTTTATGACTATGTAAGGTGTCCTTGAGAGTCATGAAAGGCACCTATAAATAAAATGTATAATAATTTCTAAAGATCAGTCAGTGTAAGTTTCTTTCATTTAAAACAGCTTAGACGTTTATTTCAGTTTGGGACTAAAGCCTTAAAGGGCACCTAGGTTACCACTTTTTCCAGATTTAATATAAGTCGTTTGTGTCTCCAGAATGTGTTTGTAAAGTTTCATCTCAAAACACCCATCAGATTATTTTATTATACCTGTCGTAAGTTTCTATTTTGTAGCATTTAGCATCAGCTAACGGTTTTTGTGTACTGCGCCTTTAAGGCTAGTCCTTCACGCTCACCGTTTCTATGTGCCTGGCAGCGGCTCCCTCGGCTGCGTCAGACAACAGACAAACACGAAAGAATAAGATCTCACGTAACGTTTGTGAGGAAAAACTACAGTAAGAACTTTACCAATGAGTATTTGATGCATGTTGTGGAGTTGCAAGGATGAGTCACACACAATGTCGTTACAAAGTTCACGCACACACACAAATGGCTCGTTTCCACTGAGTGGTACAGTACGGTACGGTTCGGGTCGGTACGGGTCACCTTTATCAGGCTTGCGTTTCCACTACAAAGGGTACCCTTTTGGTGGGCGTGGTGTACTACAGAGAGTTTCAGTCGACGTCATTCTCGCTCGAATAAATGTCTACAGTAAAGCTGTACAGTTTGTTCACATTATATGAGAAGCTCTTCTAACAAAACAGATGCTTTAAACATATTAATACTTGTTTATAAATGTTTATTACTAACATTTCTATGAACAGACCCTTACAGTCTCCGATATGTTACCACTTACAGATAAACTACACACAGTATACATTAAGTCCTTATTTGAGTTCAAAAACAACACGCAACATATACAGTGGGCCACAGTCAGAGCTAACCTCTAATCTGTGTCTGTAATCTTCACCAGCACATGTAGCCTCTGTTAGAGAGTAATTCCGTCATTCCGGGTTCATAATAGTCCAAAAAGTGATGATAAACATGGCAGTTTGTTCATGATTTGTTTATGGCAGATTGTTCAGGTTGCTGAAACTATTTGCTCATGTGTTTTGTCAGTCTTCTCCTTTTTTCCGTGCTTCACTCTCGCGTTTGTCCTTTTCTTTCTGAATGGATCAGATGTCGAAGAAAGCGGAAACCGCTCACACTTTTAGACGGCCTCGTAAAACAACAACAGGACACGTCAGATTCTTGGCTTTGTGGCTGTTCATCAAGACAACGACAAGGTTTGTTTTGAGCCCGGTCATCCATTACTCCTTATTATATGCATATAGTTGTCTCGGCTGTGTATTTAAAAACATGGCGGCTCCATTGTTTTGATTCTGGCTAGCTTCACGAGATCGTGACATATCTCTGTAAACCAATCAGCGTTCAGCTGCGCATGTAGCTCCACCTTTTGGTACCCTTTCTTGTCTTTGGTACCCTTTCGAAACGGTGCCAAAAAAGTGGTACGGTATGGTTCGGTTTAGTATGCTTTTGACAGTGGAAACGGCCATAAAAGCGTACCAAACCGAACCGTACCGTACCGTACCACTCAGTGGAAACGGGCCAAAATACACACACACACAGCGCTGACAGGCACACACACAGACAGTGCGTGTTTAGCTTTGCACGCAAATGTGACAGGATACAGGTTAATATCCACTGCTGTATGGATATCTGTTATGTTAATGTACAAAATAATCCTAATTTATTGTCCACAAACTGGGATTGAAGCGTCTTTTATAATTGTTCTGACAAGCGGCTGTGTTGATGAAGTAAATCTGAAGTAAATGGCTGTAATTCATTACACACATGCACTGTTTTAAAACATTATAAACTTGTAAAACTCACTCTTGATCACATTTGATGATGATTGATGATCCTAACAAACTGAACAGACTTTTATTTACGATTGCTTAGTGTGCGCACGTCCTGGTCCTGTGTCTGGTTGATATGAGTATACACGTTACTACAGAGACATGCTAATACGCAGATGTCAATCAATTCGATGAGCGGGGGGACTGCACTCCTACGTCAAGTTGCGGTCAGTCTGAAAACTGCTCCAATTGGTCCACCATTTTTATGTTGTTAAATTAAAAAAGAAGCACTGGGTGTGTTTATATCACCCCAATATGACGGCCTATACACCATACATACACATATGTCTGTCCAAACAGCTTGAAAAGTAGATTTTTCACCATAGATGCCCTTTAAGCCAAGTCTGTGAAACCAAAGGAAAGAGTCTTAAGATGATGCAATAAAATCACTTCTAGGTTCAGACTTGATCTTATAGTTATCTCTCTCAGAGCACTGTATCACAGCTGTCTTTGTACTTTGAACGTCTAAATCACCTGCAAGTGCAATACAAAGGTTAGGTGTAAAACAATCTGCTTATTTCATTTAAGGTCACAAAGAGAAGCTTGAAGGAGTCGTCCACATGAATATTTGAGAAGCTCCTGAGACTTTATTTTAAGTTGGCCAAAGAAAATAAGATGCTTCACGCTCCATGGATTCTGCTCTACGTGTTTGGTTCCTGTTACTTGCTCATCCCAGCGAGAGCAGAAAACACTTGTAAGAAACTCTAGCGCTCTGACAACAGGCCCGATAAACCAATACACTTCTGTTACAGCTTCTGACACGCACGGCTACGCTCCAGGCATCAGATGTCTTGTTCAAGGGTTTGTATGATTGAGCTGCTAAAAGCCTTGTGTTAGCTTCGAGCAGACTATCTAGCTGGTTTAACTGCGGGTAATTGGCAGAGTGCATCGCAGAGTCCTGCCCACCTCGACACTCTCAGACACCTCCACGTGTCAAATGAGGCAGATTTTAATGCTTCATTTAAATATCTTTCTTACTTATGCTTGCAATCGACGCTGCATGATCAAACTCACTTGAACACAACCAGTGTAAAGTCAGACCAATAAGATTTTTACAGGCTTTTTGATTTGGAAACAAGTGAATACGACAATTAATAGGTTTTATTCCATGGTCTGCTGAAATTATTGATTCTGATTGGCTGCATTATATTTGTTGAAATGCACAAGTAGTTTCAGTCAGTTCTGATCACAGTTTGAAATTCAATTAAATTCCCCTTTATTTGTATAGCGCTTTTACAATGTAGATTGTGTCAAAGCAGCTTCACACAGAAGATTATAGTAAATTAAAACAGTATCAGTTTTAATCAGTAACAGAGTTTAAGTTCAGTTCAGTTTAGCTCAGTGTAGTGTGGGTTAATAATTACTACTGAGAGTCCAAGCACTGAAGAGCAATTCCATCGATGTGCAGCTCTACAGATCCCGAACTATGCAAGCCAGTGGCGACAGTGGTGAGAAAAACCTCACCAATTGGCGAAAGTGAAGAATTTAAAAAACCTTGAGAGAAACAAGGCTCAGTTGGACACGACCATTTCTCCTATGGCCAAACGTCTTGTGCAGAGCTGCAGTCTAGGCGCCGGAGGCTGGAGAATGATGGACCTCAGCGAAGACTCGTCTGTCCCTGGAGCATCACAGGAATCAGTCTCTTGAGAGTTGCTCTCAACTCTTCATGACCACCACAGCAGCTGCTCAGGATACGGGCTAGTCCAGGATTGTAAAAACCTTGGGATCATCTCGTCAGTGGTGCTGCATAGTCTGAGGGCCTCGGGATGAGTACCCCCAGGTGGAAATAGAAAATAAAGAGAATAATTAGCGTAGCTGCTGTTTAAAGTGTATATAAACGAGAGGCAAAAAAACTGCGTGGGGCACACTCATGCGCCATACCGCTAAGTGATGCACTGAGTGTATGCTTTGGTTTCCTCTACATGTCCAAAGACATGCGCTATAGGTAAATTAGGTAAGCTAAATTGTCTGTCATGTATGTGTGTGAATAAAAGTGTATAAACGTTTTGCAGTGATGGGTTGCAGCTGGAAGGGCATCTGCTGCTTAAAACAAATGCTGGATAAGTTGGCAGTTCATTCCGCTGTAGCAACCCCAGATTAATAAAGGGACTAAGCTGAAAAGAATATGAATGAATCAATGATTGCTCTGTAAAGAGCAAAACTAGTTTGAACATTGTATGTAGTCACTTCGTGGTCCTTTGCCTCCACATCGAGCATTCAGATCCTTTAATGCATGGCAAACCGTTGATTATCCCTTACTTAATGTCTTCTGCGTCATATGCATTAATAGTGGTCGTATTCCACTTTCACAGGTTATTACACTGTAAAAAATGCTGGGATCCACCAACGCAATCTCACAGCAATTCTTAACGTTTTGATTTAGTGGCTAATTTGTATGAATTCGTTCGATCTAATTTGTACAAATTAGTATGATTTGCTCATCACCCAATGACGGTTGGGGTTAACTATAAATTAAAAACTACAGCACAGTTGTAATTATTAATTTACAGTGTGCTTGTAAATTTTGGCAGTAATACTTTAAAAATTGCCAGTAATACTGTAAAATTTACAAGAGAATTATAAATTAACACTTACAAATATGCTATAAAACTACAGCACAATTGTAATTATTAATTTATAGTGCACTTGTAGGGTAGCACAGTGGGTAGTACGATCGCCTCACAGCAAAAAGGTTGCTGGTTCGAGCCCCGGGTGGACCAGTTGGCATTTCTGTGTGGAGTTTGCATGTTCTCCCCATATTCGCATGGGTGCTCCGGTTTCCCCCACAGTCCAAAGACATGCAGTATAGGTGAATTGAATAAGCTTAATTGGCAGTAGTGTATGTGAGTGAATGCAAGAGTGTATTTGTGTTTCCCAGCGTTGGGTTGCGACTGGAAGGGCGTTCGCTGCGTAAAACATATGCTGGATAAGTTGGCGGTTCATTTTACGGTGGCGACCCCTGATTAATAAAGGGACTAAGCCAAAAAGGAAAATGAATGAATGAGTGCACTTGTTATTTTACAGTATTACTGCCATTACAGTACATTTTACAGCAATTAATTTTACTGTGTATAATTATAGCTAGTATATTTTAACATAATTGACAGGGTTTCTGCAGATATCGTAATGTCAAATTTAAGACTTTTTAAGACCTTTTCAAGACCATTAAGTATTAAATTTAAGACCTATATCACAATATCAAAAACACGCATGCACATAAACAGAAAATACAAAATCACAAAATTTGTGGTAAAATAAATGTATTCAAATTGAACAGTACTAAAGACAGGTTGGATGCTCCATTGAACTACAGAAAAAACAAACAAACAAACATCTTAAGTCTGATTTATACTTTCGCCTGGCGCCACATCGCACACCTCACGAAACGGACGAGGCTTTTATACTTGACGCATTCGCCATTGAGATATTCTTTTAAATGACAGGGGGGCGTTTTTTTCTTTTAGAAAAACAGACAGTAAAATCAGACGGATAAACAGAGAAGTAAAAGAACTAGGTCATATCATTAATATCATTCAAGATAATTGTTCTTTAATATTTAAAAATTTGTTATAAAGATTTTTATAACCTTTTAAGATTTAAAATCTAAATTGTTTGAAATCTAAATGTAGCATCACATGCTTTTGTTCATATCTCGGACAGTTCTACCTATTAAAGTTAAATATTAATGGCAACAGAACTTGTTACATACAAAAACATACAATATATGATCACACATGGATGGATCATAAAGAAGATGTGTGTACAGACATACCCGTTTCAGACAAAATCTCTTCAAAGTGTTTCATATTCAACTCAAATTAAGCACGGCGCCGCGTGAACTGTTCACTCGAGTCTCAAAACATTACATGAGCTACGCCAGCCGAAACCATGTTGTGCGCACCCAAAGCGAACGTCCGCAAACACAGCGATGACGTCACATTCGCCGAGCGCACAGAGTTTAATAGCAGAGAGCTGATTGGCTATTGCATGTCGGCCTCATTTGTAGTTGTGATACCGCAAATTACAATTGGACTAGTGAAATGAAAAACTACAAGACCACGAAAACCAAACAACAGCAATAAAAAATAATTTAAATGAGCATTAGATATAGCGTTACATAGACATCGGAAAATTAAGACCTGTGCAAAAATATTTAAGACCTAGAACAGTGAATTTAAGACTTTTTAAGGCCTTAAATTTCTATTTTTAAATTTTAGACTTTTTAAGACTTTTTAAGACCTCGCAGAAACCCTGAATTGAACAATTCCAATGGTTAAAAAAAATATTAAAGCAGTCATTTTTGCAATATTTCTAAATATATGTTGCAATATATGACATATATGACATTTGTCAAATCCAAATATGAACTTGTATGTCATTTTTGTAATTTGCATATGTTGCCATATATCTGATTTCTATGTGGGAACCTCTGTAGGGTGGTTAAAAGTGAGTAAATAATTTTTTTTTTAGGTGAACTATTGTTAAATAAGTTAAATGATATGTTTACTCTAGTTGGATTTTTAATTGGCTTCATTGTGCAGTGAATGATTTTGGACTGTCAAAACATGTTTTTGTTGTTTTTTTCAATGTGAGTGACATGCTGTCCTCGATAATATCAGTTTGCACATAATTAAAATAACAAGTATGATATTATCCTAGATGGTGTGTATCCATTTTGTGAACTGTTGATCAAGAAGAGCCATAAACAGTCAGAAAGCAGGTTTATAACAGGTTTGTGCAAGCACTACATTTCACTACAGGCAGCATAAGATATTAATAAATCACAGAATAATACATACAAAATGCTCATTGCTTCTTTGATGGAAAGAAGCATAAAGAAACATTCTTCAAGATTTTCAATTAATTTTGATCAATGCCAGTGTCATGTTACTATGCAATTTAAAGGAAAATTATGATTTAGTTTTTACAATATTTATGTAATATTACAGGATTTGTCATACATGATTTAAACGATTTAATTTCAATTTATTTACCCTTACCATTTTAATAAAAAAAATATATTAGCATCATATTTTCTACGCAGAGAAACTGTTTCCTTGGGGGGAAATGAAAAGAACTCTAAATGTATTATGATTGAACAAAATTGTTTGGGAAACACCATTTGTTTAGCAATTGATTTAATTATTTATATTACATTAGATGTATATATTTTCCAAGTAGCAGATTCTTTTAAATGTTCTTGGAAATGATAACAGTTCTCAGGAATTGCAGTGATGTCTTTGGCCTGGATAATTCTTAAGATAAAAATTAATCTTTTAGCAGTCATCTGTCAAGCTATATAAGGCTGACTGGATCTCTGGAGGTACGTGTCAGTCTGTCACAGATGTTGAACATTTGATGTTGTGATTCAGAGGAAAATGAAAGTGGAAATGAAATGTAATCACAATTCATCTTCATTTTCAGCACGTGAAGCATGAATCTGAAGGCAACATTTATCTGTCATCACATTCTTCCTCCCGAAATACTAAATGACTAAAAGCATGCACCCGTGCGTTCACACACACAAACACGCAGACACATGCCGACTCTAAATCAGAATCAGTTCTGCAATATAGAGCTGTTGGAAATTTTATTAGGCTACCTAGCTTGTTCCAGCGCATGCGCACTGTACAATTCATTGTCTCAACGCAACGGCTGTATTGTCGACGCACCGGAAAAAGATGCAAGTATGAAAGCATAATAATAATTAGTTAAAACTTGTACCAGAAACAAATGGTAAGAAAACATGTTTTACTTTTGAGTTGTCCTCAGGCACTTTCCAAATTTTCTTTCCTTTCCTACTGTGGCTTTAGAAAACATTTGTTCCCTGCTGAAAAAAACAGGCTAAGCTGGATGGCTGGTTTTAGCTGGTCGACCAGCCTGGTTTTAGAAGGGTTTTGGCCATTTTCAGGCTGGTTTCCAGCCATTTTCAGCCTGGTCTTAGCTAGTCAGGCAAACCATCTAAAACCAGCTTGACCTGGCTTAAGCTGGACATAGCTGGTTTTGGCTGGGCTCCCAGCCTGGCTAGGCTGGTCAAGCTGGTTTTAGCTGGTCATCTCCCAGCCTGACCAGCTAAGACTAGGCTGGAAATTACTGGAAACCACCCTGGAATGGCCAAAACCCCTCTAAAACCAGCCTGGTTGACCAGCTAAAACCAGCCAACCAGCCTAGGCTGATTTAAGCAGGGGTTATGAACAAATGAGTGACTTATTTAACTTGATTAAAGCTACAGTCCGTAACTTTTGTTGCTGTTGTTACGATTTATGCAAAGTCAATAAAAAAAAAAACAGCCAGTATTGAAAGCCTTAGCCGGAACAAAGTTTTGCCCACTTCTGGTCTCGATCGCCATTTTGTGAAATAAATAATGGGTAATTCACAATGGTATGCGTTTTCTAATTTGACTGCTGTGGGATTTTCGCGGGATTTTTTTATTTATTTGAACGTTCAACAAGAAATAAATACATTCAATCATTCATTTTCTTTTCAGCTTAGTCCCTTTACTAATCTGGGGTCGCCACAGCGGAACAAACCACCAACTTATAACCACCAGCATATGTTTTACACAGCGGACGCCCTTCCAGCTGCAACCCATCACTGGGAAACAAATATATACAGAAAAGGTATAAATCCTATAACATCAAAATTAGACAACAGTACAAAGCAAAACAAAAAGATTATTATGCCAGAGGTAATATAAATCACAATAAAACATTTTAAATCTCTCAAAGCATGATACAGTGATGTATAAAAGGTCATATAGAGTACAGTTAGCTGGGTATTATAGAAAAGAGGCAATTACTGTAAGATTTATGGTGGTATTAATTTTAAAGCTTTAACATTGCTGGAGATAGAGATTGTATTCAAATAATATTTCAAATATTTCCAAAAAATAAGAAACGGGCTTACAATAAATTGCATTTGTGTGTTTTCACTGGAAATATAATCTTGCCGTTGTTCGTGTTTGCATCTTTATGTCGCGTCTGTATACAAACAGAATAATTCTGGCTAGTATGGCATATAGATCTATAGTTTTTCCTCAGAGTTGCAGGAATATTTAAATTAATCACTTAGTTTGTTACGAGATTCAGTATGATATGACAATTATTTTAGACAGAAATTGAAATGTACAAGTAATGCTAATACACATTAAAGGTATTTGACAAGCATGTCAATGTTGTTTACATTATTTGAGCAAAGTGTAATCATTGAATATGTTGCATGGTTTTAAGTGACTTTTTGTCTTAAACACAGTGACTGACAGTCAACCTCTCAAAACATTCATTTACACTGAGGTCCCCTACTGATTCACAACCCACGAAAGATGATAATTCTAAATAACTGCACAATTCAATAAAATAAAGATGGCTACACACACAGTGGCAAAACTTACTGACACCAGCTTTAAGAACATTCAGCAGAAACACGAATCATGGAGAAATTACTTTTATTTATTAGTTTTTCTTTCTATTTATATGAAAACATACAATGTCACTTTTATTGTTCTGTTCACAAACAAACAATTTTTTAAAAGTGCCTGTTTTTTGTGCAAAAATGATTCACGATTAATTGCATTCAAAATAAAAACCCACACACATTGTCAATTTTTTTTTTATTAATAACTATTTAGATTTTTTTTCACTCCACCACTTTTGTAGTCTGATTTAAAACATATGGCCCATTTTTTACTGGATCTAAATGTGATGGTCAACACGATCTGCTGCAGTTTAAACTGAGCATCAAAATGGAAGAGAAAGGTGATTTAAGTGTCTTTGAAAGTGGCATGGTTGTTGCTGCCACACGGGCTGGTCTGAGTATTTAAGAAACTGCTAATCTACTGGGATTTTCATGCACCACCATTTCAAGGGTTTATAGAGAATAGCGCAAAAAGGCATTTCCAGTAAGCTGCAGTTCTGTGGGCTCAGATGTCTGTCACGGTTGTGGATCTATTTGTTTTTCTTGTATGTATGTATGTGTGTGTGTGTGTGTGTGTGTGTGTGTGTGTGTGGGGGGGAAGTGGGTGTGTTTGTTTAGGTTTATCTTAACCGCGTGGTGTGTGTGTGTGTGTTTACATTCATCAGCTGGGTTATCACGTGTCTTGTTACCACTCATCTTACTCAGCTGTTTTCTATCAGTCACAGCTGTTGCGCATTACCTCGCACCTTTATATGTTCAGTGTTTGTAGATAGCGTTTGTCAGTCTGTTGTTTGTTCACCTTTGTGTCTGCTTCCTGTTAGGTACTCTCACTAAATCCGCTAGTGGTGAATCGTCATAAGTCTGTTATATTTGGATTTTATGCACGTCTCCATTTCATTGATGTTGTTGCAACTGCCTGCACTGATGACTACCATATCAGTGAGAAACTTCACCCCGGATCTGCTGCTCTGATGAACTATTACCACTGGTAAGCGTGTCGATTTCATTGAGTGTTGCTCCATAGCACTACCTCCCCTTCCCTCGATATCTGGTAAGATATCAGTGAGAGACTTCACTCCGGATCTGTTTCTCGGATGAACTATTAC
>CAIGQZ010032287.1:9526449-9541821 GCA_903798205.1 Danio tinwini
TGGGGTCAGTACGATTTTTAAATGTTTTATAATAAGTTTATCCTGCTCTTCAATGCTGCAATTCTTTAATCAAAAATACAGTACAAATTGTAAAATGTTATTGCCCTATAAAATAACTCTTCAAAAGCAGTTTATAACTTAATTTAATATTTTATTACGGTGATTTTAAAGATTAATTTTCAGCTTCATTACTTCAGTCACTTTCAGAAATCGCATTATTATTATTATTATTATTCATTCATTCATTCATTTTCTTCTCAGCTTAGTCCCTTTATTAATCCGGGGTCGCCACAGCGGAATAACCCACCAACTTATCCAGCACATGTTTTACGCAGCAGATGCCCTTCCAACTGCAACCCATCTCTGAGAAACATCCTTACACTCTCATACACTACAGACAATTTAGCCTACCCAATTCACCTGTACTGCATGTCTTTGGACTGTGGGGCAAACCGGAGCACCCAGAGGAAACCCACACGAACACAGAGAGAACATGCAAACTCCACACCAACTGACCCAGCCAAGGCTTGAACCAGCGACCTTCTTGCTGTGAGGCGACAGCACTACCTACTGCGCCACTGTGTCGCCCATTATTATTATTATTATTATTATTATTATTATTATTATTATTATTGGTAATAGTAACAAAAGCAAAAATGACTGGAGTAATAATTTTACTTGAAACTACATACAATAAGTAATGAATAACTTTTTCATAAATAACTATTAAAACATTTATTGAACAATTTAATGTTTGATGAACAGAATAATATTAAAAAAGCATGATTAAAATATAAAAAAGTGACCCCAAACCTTTGACCGGTAGTGTCAAAGTATATGTGAGTATGCTCTGTGCAATACAGTTGTTTTTGTTTTCTCTCAGAGTTCGTCCAATCCTGATTTTGTTCACAAATTCTGTATTTTAGTCTGAAAAATTAAATTGAATAAGTAGCTGTTGTAACCTTTTTCTCAAAACTCAACAACTCTGACAACATTTAGTGTCCTCAGCAGATGATGTTGTCTAAATCTCATTATTTTATTTAAAATTGCAGCTTATTTTAACATTTAATGTTCATTATCTTAACAAGACACACAGCAGTTTATATATACACCCCAATTTCACAGCGTGAGAGACAGAGTTTGGCATCCAAATGATAATATGATAAGATAGTCTGCAACTATCATTATACAACACAATACAAAACATATCTCTACAATGAAAATGCCAGTTTTACACACACAAATACAAATGCATTGTTAATCCTGGCATAGGGGGGTATTTTAATGATCTTAGAAGCATTTAGAGTCTAAAGAAAATAATAATAATAAAAACAAAATTTGTGGTTTCATGCTGGCAGTTCTCTTTGGGAAATGGATGGTTAGCAAATTATTTATTTAATTAATTTCACAAGCAAACACTATCAAAAATCAACAATAATGGCAATATACAGTGCTGTAAGTGGTAGTCATGGATACACCAAAAACCCACCACAGAAGTCAAGGTTAATTAGCATCACAAAATCATATGCGATTAGTTTCACACATGCTGTTCCAACATAACGCAGGTCTGTTTTTCATAGTTACAATAACACAAACCTGATGATACAGTCGATTATCACTTCAGTTTATATCTATACTTCAACGTGATATATTCTCCACACTTGTGCAATTGAAACCAGTGTCCACCAGAGAGCAGAAGAGATTTCATTCATTCATTTTCCTTCGGCTTAGTCCCTTATTTATCAGGGGAATGAATCACCAACTGTTCCAGCATATGCTTTATGTTTCTTCCAGCTGCAACCCAGTACTGGGAAACACCCATACACGCTCTCATTCACACACATGCACTACGGCCAATTTAGTTTATTCAATTCACCTATAGCGCATGTCTTTAGACTGTGGGGGAAACCGGAGAACCCGGAGGAAACCCACACCAACACGGGGAGAACATGCAAACTCCACACAGAAATGCCAGCTGGAACTTGAACCAGTGACCTTGCTGTGAGGCGACAGTGCTAACCACTGAGCCACCATGCTGCCTGCAGAAGAGATTTGTAAAATAGAAATAGACACAGATGAAGATCTGCAACATAAACAGCAATGTTTTTAATAGCCTTAATGCTGTAAAGGTCATATAGGAACATGCATAACTGAATTAAAGCGTGAAGTATTCCAGTTATTTAATTAGATTATTCCATGCAGTCTGTTCATCTGACAGAAAGACAGGATTTTTCTCAGCCTGAAATCAGATTTATTTATTGATACAGTAATTATGCATGTATAATTTTATTTGGGTGTTGACTGGATATACTATACAGTTGAAGTCAGAATTATTAGTTCCCATGTATATTTTCCCCAATTTCTGTTTAATGGAAATAAGACACCTTTCTAAACATAATAGTTTTAATAACTCAATTATAATAACAGATTTCGGTAACACTTTATAATAACTACACACTATGAACCATTTATTAAGCATTAGCAAATAGTAAATTATCTGTTAAGCATTAACTCTACATCAGGGCTGCTCAACTCTGTTTCTGGAGCTCTACCTTCCTGCAAAGTTCAGCTCCAACCCTGACCAAACACACCGGAATCAAATAAATAGGACCTGAACAGCACTTGATATCTGAAGGAAGGTAGATCTCCAGGAACAAGGTTGAGCACCCCTGCTCTACATTAATATACATTAGTATCCAGTTTATAACTGCAGCTGCAAATGCTGTATATTTGACTTATAGCCACATTTATGTTAATGACTGTACTTTTCATATCTAATGATAATGATTTATTTTTCATTACTAAATTAAGTGTTTGATTATTTACAAACCAGTTATTTAAGCTTGGTGTTTTTTAAGATCATTCAGAATGAGTTAGTAAATGATTAACAAACTATTCAAATTAACATTTATAATTCTTATTCTTCAGGCATATACTAATAGTTAATTTGTATGTTAATAAATGCTTCATTAACTCAACTTCATGCAGCTTTGTGACCTAATCTAAAATGAGGACTATTTATGTTTTATAAATCCCTTATAATTGACAATTAAAAGCTCAGTTAAATTCTAAACAGGAAAACAGAACACAAACTACATTATTAATTTCTGTTCATTTGAAGACACACAAATGAAACTGTATCAAATAAAACATCTTTGCAACCTTATTTAAAATAAAATTACTGTGCAGTTTAAACATCGCTAAATAACATTGAAATGTTGCATCATATTCTATTGTTAAATTATTATGTTGTTGTTGTTTTATCCAATTTTATGCTGTATTTTGACACTCCTGTTATTCTGCAATGTTCAAACTTTGCAGTTATTTTACTTTTTAGATAAGATTGCAATGATAATTTTTCATATGATATCAAGCCTTTAATTGTCATTTATAAAGGATTTATGAAGCATAAAAGGTCCTCACTAGATTAGGTTACAAAACTGCATGAAGTTGAGTTAATAAAGCATTTATTAACATACATAGTAACCATTACTATATGCCTAAATAATAAGATATAAATGTTGATTTAAATAGCTTATTAATCATTTACTAACTCATTCTGAACGAACTTAAAAACCTACAGTTAATCTTAAATACAACTGATTTGTAAATAATGCAATAATTAATGAAAAATCATCCAGTCACAAATTATGAAAGCACAGTTATTAAGTGCATTATAAATGTGGTTATAAGTCAATAATACAGCATTTGGAGCTAATGCTTAACAAATAATGAATTCACTAGATGCTAATGCTTAATAAGTAATAGTGTGAAGTTATAAAGTGTTACCCTGATTTCTTTTATCTTTGCCATGATGACAGTACATGATATTTGACTAGATACTTTTTAAGATACTAGTATGCAGCTTAAAGTGACATTTAAAGGCTTAACTAGGTTAATTAGGCAAGTTAGGTTAATTAGGCAAATCATTGTATATAGTATTGTAGAGAATCGAAAATATTGCTTAAGGGGGCTAATAATATTGACCTTAAATGTTTTTTTTTATTATTATTATTAAAAACTGCTTTTATTTTAGCTGAAATAAAACAAATACAAAAACTTTGTCTAGAGGAAAAAAAATGTTATAGGAAATACTGTCAAAAATCCCTTCCTCTGCTAATCATTGTTTAAAAAATATTAGAAAATGAAAAAAAAAAATATCACAGGGCTCATTTTGACTTCAAGATCATTTTGACTTCAACTATATGCAGTTGTGTGACTACTAACACTATATTTAAATATAGCAACATAGTGAAACATTTAATGTGGGTGTTTATTAAAATGTTACGTTTTATCACATGCTTTTTGAGTTTAATATGATCTGACTCAATAGAACTGCTTTTTTTTATTTTGGTTCAGTCTCCATTTTCATTCCCATCTTTGTCTGTGAGGTTTTATACAAATCAATGCTGATTATTGTACATCAGCATTTATTTTAGTTTTTTTTTTTAAGTTATTTTACAGTTATTTAAAAAGGAAACTTTCCTAACTTGAAACTGAAAAAGAGATTACCATGTGAACTTTTATAACTTTTAAGAATTTACCTGCATTTATTAAAATTTATCTGATTAATAGTGAATTAATTATTTAGTAAATAATAAAATAAATATTTGATATAATTAATTAAATATAAGTTATTAATTGAGAGTCTTATGACTGCATTTGGTTCATTATTGTGCCATATTTGTTCTGCTTTTGTAGTTCATTTAAATCATGTAAATCATATAAATCATGTTTGCAAATGAAATATTTTTGTTGGGTCTTTGCGCCATCTTGTGGTTTGTTGCCTGGACTGGGACATTGTAACTCAGATATTCACACAGCAGACTCTTTTTTTAAAGGATTAATAGATAAATAAAAAATAAATGCAAAACAATTAACACATAATAATTAATAACATAGAAAATTATATAAATGAAAAAAATAACATTACATAAACAACAAATGATACAAAATAGATTAAAATAATCTTATTCTTTCATTCATTTTCTTTTCGGCTTAGTCCCTTTATTAATCTGAGGTTGCCACAGTGGAATGAACCACCAACTTATCCAGCATATTTTTTATGCAGCGATTGCCTTTCCAGCTGCAACCCTTGATTGGGAAGCATCTATACACACTCATTCACACACATACATTACACTCTCAGAAATAAAGGTACACGAGCTGTCACTGGGGTGGTACCTTTTCAAAAGGTACATATTTGTACCCAAGGAGTCCACAATGGTACTTCAAAGGTGCATATTCGTACCCAATTGTACCTAAAAAAGTACCTTTGAGGTACTATTATGGACCCTTCAGGTACAAATATGTACCTTTTGAAAAGGTACTGCCCCAGAGAGAGCTCTTGTACCTTTATTTCTGAGAGTGTATAGTCAAAGCCTGTACGTTTCAAATGATTGTATTGATTGACATCTATTTAGGCATGCAAAGAACTAATCACTAAACATGATGAGATGATCTAATTGGCTAACCCATTACGACTAATAGTTGTGTCCAACAAATCACTTAGACAAATCAGAGAAATGTTCCTGCGTTGCTCATTGGCCAGATGGCTCTTATGCTAATCTGTTTATTTGAATGACATGGAGGCTGGAACTGTGCCAAAGCTAGAAGAAGCATTTGGAAAAGCTACTAATTTTGTGCAGCAGGGTCCTGAAACCTGACTGGTATGGACAACTTAAAGGGACAGTTCACCCTTAAATAAAATTCTGTCATAATTTAATCACACTTTAATTGTTTCAGACGTTTATCTGTTTCTTTTTTCTGTTGGACACTAAAGACCTGACAAAAGAAAACCTGTATCAATTGACTTCAATAGTATTTGTTTTTCCTACTAAGGAAGTCAATGATTACAGGTTTGCAGCTTTCTTCAAAATATCTTCTTTTGTGAAGAAAATCAGAAAGCTTTGAAAACACTTTAGGGATAGTTCAGTAAATAGTCTGTAAATTTTGATTTTAGGGTGAACTATCCCTTTAAATGCCTGAGCTGTCAAGTGAAATAAGAGGCACAAGATGCAGTATTGAAACCAATCTTTAACCTCTGCTTTATCATTAAAGCAGTGACCTGTTAGCAGTGACCTGTTAGCAGTGATAGACTTTGTGATTTGGGGGCCCTAAGCAACTCCAGATATTTAAACTCAAAGTAAATTTTAATACAGTAAATTCACAAATAAAAAACAAAATAACTATGTACAGTTAAACCTTCCACTATTCACAAGGGCCCCTGGTTTTGGAAAGAAGCAATAACATTAAAATTTGTATGGTTATAGACAGATTTTGCAGCATATGATAGAAAAATTATAAAATAGCTGTATTAATATAAGCTTCTTGTCATTGGTTGGGGTCCCCTAATTCTCCAGGGCCCTAAGCAGCTGCTTACCTTGCTTATTGGTTAAGTCCGCCCCTGCCTGTAATTCAATTCATGTTTATTTCTATAGCTCTTTTACAATGTAGATTGTGTCAAAGCAGCTTAACATAGAAGTCCTGATTTTACAGTCGAAGTTCAGTTTAGTTCAGTTCAGTGTGGTTTCAATTTCACTGGTAAAGTAAAATATTGTATTTGTTATTATTGTTAAACCTGCTTACTGTACATACAGCTTGATTTTTTTTTGACTAGAGTCAGACCAGAGTTTGAGCATGCAAAATAAAACAAGTTGCGGAATAAAACAAGATGATTAGGTGTTGATAAAGCAAAAAATTGCTCCATATTTTACATTTCTGTACTGAGAGGTTCAATTTTTGGCGTTGCGTTTCATTTCACTTGTCAGTTTCTATTTGATTATATTTTTATATTAATGTGTACTTTAAACTTTTGTTATGTTGTTGTCTTTAAAGTTTTTAAAGACTTTTTTTTATCCTGTCACAATCACCAGCTCTCCAGTCTCTGCAGATTGCTGGAGAACTACAAATCTGCCAGCAAAAGAACTACATATTCAGTCATGCACCACCCACACACCTGGCCTGAATCCCCATGATTGAAACAGACACAGCTGATGCTGTTCAGGACTAATTACACAGACTATATACTGTATACACCTCTCAAACACACACATGTTGCTGAGTCTTGTTGAACTGTTAAATGAACATTACGACATGCTTGCCTTGGTTTTGACCCTTGCTTTGTTTTGTTTGTTTATGTTGTATGCTGACTGCCTGTATTTAGTGGTGGGCAAAGCGAGGCTTCGTGAAACACTGAAACAGTCGAAGCAAATGTGTCGAAGCTTCGAAACGTTTCAAAGCCCCACTTTGCGGCGACACCTAGTGGTCATTTTTTATGTATTGCACCTGAACAGCGTCAGCAAAGAACAGTTGAGCAAATTGAGGTATTAAACTCCACTTTGTAGTTTGAACCTACAAGTGGTTTAGTGGAGCAGTTAAGGTTCCTGACTACCATGTCGGCATACTGGGTTCGAATCCAGGCTGAGACAGCTCTTTTGAAATGCTTTAATATCAGTTTGAATTGCTCTGTTCTTGTATCGTTTTGTTTCAACATTGGTCTGACATCCGAACACTTTGTGAATAAATATGTCTTGTTTTGGTCAAAAAACAGGGTTGTTGCTAGATCAGACACAGTTGTGGCCAGAAGTTAACAATAATTATTTATATTATTCATTAAATTTCCCATTTATTGTATTTTATTTATGTCTACCCAAAACCTAAACCCAACCATCAAAGTACTGTAAGAAATTAATTATTGTTCTACAGTGTTAAAAAAAGATGCTGTACTGATGGCGTATCAGCAGCTGTATCCTATTTAGACTACACCATAAAACAGTAACATGATTAAAATACATAAAATCGTGATTTTGGAGTATTTGTACAAGCCGGGATTCGAACCCAAAAGTAATTTGAAGCTCAGTTACAACATGCACACGCACGGTCCACTAGGTCATAACAGACAGAAGAATTGTCAGACCCTGTCAGTCAAATGCACATTCGCCAGGTCTCGAAACGCTTCTGAGCTGATCGATGCTTTGAAACGCTTTAGTCACATGACCAAGTGTTTCGAAACACTTTAGTCACGTGACCTGGGTGTTTTGGACCATGCTTCGGTGCAGTGTTTCGAAACACTTGCGCTTCGGGATCTCGACACTTGTGTCGAAACGTCAGTTTCACGTCAGCCATCCCTACCTGTATTGATTATTCGCCTGTTCTTTGACTACAACTTTGGATTGCCCGTATACATCAGTTGCTACTGTGTTGACTGTTGCTTGCCTGAATATTCTGATAAATAAAACCTGCATTTGGATCTGCACCTCTGTTCTCAGCGTCGCTTAACGCTACAAATCCATTCTTTAATTCTGCCCACATCATTTTGTGACTTATTTTAAATGTTGGTTCAGGCACAATTTAAAAAAATATATTCAATTTGGCACGACTCTTATGAAAATATTCACCAATAAAACAAAAAAAAAATGTTAACCAGTTTTTTTTTGTTTTTTGTTTTGCCCAAAATCAATAGAATATTAAGTAACCATCATGTTGCAATAACATATTTTGTGTACATTTCCAACCTTAAAGGTGCAGTATGTAAGTTTGACACCCAGGGGTTGAACTAGGTATTGCACTCCTAGATCAAAATAAACGCAAGCGCGGGATGCCAGATTGAGTACAGGAGCGAGTGATTTAATCTGTGTTCTAAATAAAAAGCAACGACACACGATAGAGGGAATATTTTCCATATTAAAAGGAGTTTTGGTTTTAACCAACACCTCAAATTGATATATTAGAAACGGCTTCTATTTCTCACAGCTGAACATGTGAAACTTATGACAATGATCACCTCAGGTAAACCTTGTGTGCTTTATTCAGTGCTAAATGCTAACAATGTGAGTTTCAATGGCATTTCACATGACATGTATTGGCATATACTGAAAGCAGCAGCAGATAGTTCACCTCAGATCTTGAAAATACAATAAACCGTTTGAAATTGAACTTTAGAACTAAACACATGAGTGATTCAGCATCTACATTTAATGATGTTAAAGAGGGTTAACGTATTAAATAGATTCTAAACCTTACCGTTTCGAGAGTGAGTGCATATTCTGTGCTTCTGAAAGGCTGTGTTTAAATTTCTGTCGTGTTTCGTCTGGTGCAAACAGCCAAATTGCTCATCACTGCAGATCTCGTCACAAAGCATGTTGTTAGGTCACGCAGTTACAATGTAACCTTCTCACCTAATGTTTACGTTCATAATATTTTTATAATTTGCTAATTAATTACCTCATGTGGAACTGAATCTGTCTCATTTCGACGTCTGCTACTGTCCACCAGAGGTCGCATTTTCGCTCACTGATGCATGCTTTCAGAGCCTTTCTGAATGAATGAATGAAATACGCTGTTTTCCAACAAGGCAACACGGGTGCTGAATTATAATTGGCTAAACTGGCATTGTGCATGTTAATTTTACCTAAACAAAGACAGCGTTCCGGCAAGGAAAAAACATTTTCAAAGCAGAATATCTGACTTCAGCATTGTTTTTCAGTTAAACAAGTATGTTCACTTGGAATGTTTCTTAAATATCTGCACACATATTATATGCTTTAGAAGAGTTAAAAACTTACATACAGCACCAATAATGATATCTAAATTTATTTTTAGATTAGTAATATGCATTGCTAAGAACACAATTTAGACCAATTTAAAGAAGACTTTCTAAGTATTTTCATTTTTTGGACTTTTATATTCCAGATTTAATAATAGTTGTATCTCAGCCAAATATTTCCCTATCATTACAAACAATACAATGGAAGTTTAAAAGATGTGATTTTTATACTGGTTTTGCGGTCCAGGGTCATACTCTGTACACTGAAAAAGATGGTTCATTGCATTTACTCAATTTTTTAAGGTAAGTAGTTGCAAACGATGTATATGGGCTGAATTTAAACAAACTAAATTGAGTAATGTTCAACTTAATATGTTTGTTTAAATTCAGCCCATATTAATTGTTTGCAACCACTTACCTTAAGAAAATGTAGTAAATCCAAAGAATGTTTTTTTTCAGTGTGCCGTTAAAAACACTAAACCCAAGTAATACGAAATAAAAGACAAACACTGATTATTTTTCAAAAGATTTATTGAATTTGTGTCAATTTGTTGTTTGGTCTAATGGTGCAGGATACACAAGCTTACAAGTTTTTGGTCGTTTGTGATAATCATACAAAACAGAAAAAGTTGAAGCAGTATTGCTGTGGTCTTCGACAGTGTAAACTACAGACATTGTGGTAAACATAAACCCAGGATAAAGCTGGTTTACTCAGTGGCCTACATTGTCTTTCAGCTCTAACTACAGACCGCTCTAATGTGGCAATGCAAAGAAGGCACTTTAAAGCTGTTTTTCTTTCTTTTCTTTTTTTTACTCCCAACAGAAACAACAGAGGAAACGTCATTCTTCTCAATTTACTCCGGAGTAGATCTTCAGTGCCTCGGGTTCACGTGCAGCTCATTCCAGATCATTGTTTTGGGTGGACTCGTTAATTATCTGCAATGGACGATAGGTCAAAGGGGTCAAATGTTATGTATTATCCTTATTTATGTATAGAGTTGAAGTCAGAATTATAAGTCCTCCTAAATAATTTGCCAACCTGTACATATATTTTTTCAGACAAAATGGTTTTAACAAGAGAATATTTTTTCAACACATTTCTAAACGTAATAGTTTTAATAACTCATTTTTAATAACTGCTTTATTTTATCTTTGTCATGATGACAGTACATAAAATGTTTCAAGATAGTAGTATTCAGCTTAAAGTGCAATTTAAAGGCTTAACTAGGTCAATTTTAGCCCTGCAAACAATTTTGTGTGTAAAAGACATCTAATAAACATCTAAAAGTAGACTGCTTGGCTAAAACAAGGCTAAACTTGGGCTGTCAGTGAAAATCTAATAGATATCTAAGAGTAGCCCAAAACTAGACTAGTCGTCAAATAGACAGATTAGACAGACTTTATATGTGTAGTCATTCATTTCTGTTTATTTGATGACTAGTCTAGTTTTGGCCTAGACGTCTATTAGGTTTTCACTGACAGCCCAAATTTAGCCTTGTTTTAGCCAAGACGACTATGTTTAGACATCTATTAGACATCTATTAGACATCTTTTAAAAACAAAAAATGGTTGCTGGAAGGTTAATTAGGCAAAGCATTGTATAACTGTGATTAGTTCTGTAGACAATTATATAATATTGACCTAAAATGGTTTTTAAAATATTGAAAACTGCTTTTATTCCAGCCGAATTAAAACAAATAAGACTTTCTCCAGAAGAAAGAAATGTTATAGGAAATACTGTGAAAAATTTCTTGCTCTGTTAAACATTATTTGGGAAATATTTGAAAAAATATCACTAATAATCTTGACTTCATCTGTATATAAAAAAAAGACTTTTTATGCCACTCACATGTCCATCTCTGGTCTCGATGGTCTTAATCACCACTTTTTTTGACAGGTTGTCAATCATAGGTCTGGTTTCTTTCATGGACTCTGCAGACAACATTGAGTGATTTCATCATATTAATGGGATTTTTCTTTAAAGGGAATGTTTACCCCAAAATTGTAAATTCTGCCATCATTTATGCAGCCTTGACTTGCAAACCACAATAAAAGATATATTGAAGAATGGAGGGAACCTGTAACGTTTGACTTCTATTCACCTCATTCTTTGCGTATGAATGTGCGCAGCCATTTGAATATTTTTGGCTTGAGACTTCAGGTCTCATTCACTTCCATTCATTTTTAGACATTAAAAATAACCTGTTCTGCTGCTTGATGTTGCAAACTGATATTTTCTTATTTTATTATTCTGTTTTGCTTGTATAGGCACGCTTGTTTGTAGAGCAAGTAGTTTGACTGTTTTCTGCGGTTTATTATTCCAAGTCATTTCTCCATAGGCGACTAAATCAGAAGTTCTAAAACAATCGCAAAAACGAGTGCACTTCAGCATTGAAGAATAAGGTCAATAGTATTTGTTCTTTCTACCTATTATAAGGATGGGAAAAATAGTCTGCGTACCTGGAGCATGGTCTAAAAAGGTTGTCCTTATAGGTGTGATGTAATGTTCATTAAACCAATCTCATCTCTCATTTCCTTTAAGAGCAAGTTGAGGTCGCACAATGACACATTCGCTATACATGGAAATCTTTGTAAGTAGAAAAACCGAACACTTCACTAGCAAGGAAACTGATTTTCTCACAAAATCTATAGCATGAGCCTATTTCTACCAAAGCTCCTGAGGTGAAGAAGGCATGGGAGGAGGAAGCGGTTGTTATATTTATGTAGGCAATAATAATCTTTTACATTTAGTCCTTTAAGTCTTTATCTTTCTGTGCTGCTGTGGATCCCTGTGTGTGTAATAAGCAACCTGTATGTGTTTTTTTTGTGACCCACCTATCACTAACATGCACTTTAAATAACAAAAAAAAACCCTGCACAATTGACTTTAGACCAGCTTTTAGTTGGTCAATGGCACGCTGGTCTATTTCAGTTGCCTCAAAATGGCAACATGCCAACAATGCCACTTAAAACACCTCCTTTTTAAACCAACATGTCTATGGACACACAAATGCATTTGCTATTTTAACAACATGACACAGGACTTGAAAATAATATCTGTGCAAACTGGAACAAAAAAAACTTTGCACCTGTGCTAGGGCCCAGAAAGTATCTTTTTTAGACTAGTAGATTTAAACAGTTTTTGTTAATTATAGAAAAGAAAGTCTCATTTGTTCAATGTTATTTTGATGTACTGCAAACATATGCAAACTATTAATAACATGAATAGTTCTGACATCTAAATGCATATCAGTTTGAAATGGTTTCGTTCTCAGATCATGTTTAGTAAAAATTGCTTCACTATTTAAACGTTGACAAGCATATTAACTGTTATCTTTCTGCATGATGATGTGGTTAGTTGTTATACATTATTTTGCAATAAGAATTGTTTTTCTCACATTTATAAGGATGATGTAAAGCATACTGTACCTCGCAGGCTTAATGATGAAAGGTTGGGAAATGGTGAGGTGATCCTAGAAAGAAATAAACAGCAATTATGTATAATACATGTTTGTCAGTTTTTAAGGATAGTTATTTTTTCATGTTGCAATTATGTCTTTTAAAATGTCTTTAAGACATTTTACTTGCATTTAATATGCTTTATGTATTTATTTATGTATTTTAATTCTATATAAAAATCACAATAAAATATTTGATTAAATATATTAAAAGTATATTAAAGTATATATTAAAAATATAGGCGTCACGGTGGGTAGCATGATCGCCTCATTTCTGTGTGATGTTTGCATGTTCTCCCCATGTTCGCGTGGGTTTCCTCAGGGTGCTCCGGTTTCCCCCACAAGTCCAAAGACATGTGCTATAGGTGAATTGAATAGCCTAAATTGGCCGTAGTGTATGTGTGTGAACGAGAGTGTATGGGTGTTTCCCAGTGTTGGATTGTGGCTGGAAGGGCATCTGCTGCGTAAAACATATGCTTGAATAGTTGGCGGTTCATTCCACTGTGGCGACCCCTGATTAATAAAGGGACTAAGCCGAAGGAAAATGACTGAATGAATGAATATTAAAAATAATAAAGGTGCTGTATGTAAGTTTTTGACTCTTCTAAAGCATAAAAATACCATAATATGTTTGCAGATATTTAAGAAACTTGTCAAGTGAACATATTTGTTTATCTGAAAAACAATGCTGAAGTCAGATATTCTGCTTTGAAAATGTGTTTTCCGTGCCGGAACGCTGTCTTTGTTTATGTTCTTTTAACCTGCCCAATGCCCAGGGTTAGCCAATTATATTTTATATAATCTGGCAACCCGCGCTTCAGTTTGTTTTGATCCAGTGCAATAGAGTACAATACCTAGTTTCACCACTGGGTATCAAATTTACATACTGCACCTTTAAAGAATATAAAGTCATTCATTCATTTTCCTTCGGCTTAGTCCCTTTATTTATCAGGGGTCACCACAGCGGAATGAACCGCCAACTATTCCAGCATATGTTTTACGCTGTGGATGCCCTTCCAGTCGCAACCCAGTACTGGAAAACATCTATACACACTCATTCACACACACTCATACACTCCGGCCAATTTAGTTTATTCAATTCACCTATCACTGCATGTCACAGAACATGCAAACTCCACACAGAAATGCAAACTGACCCAGCCGGGACTCGATTTAGCAACCTTCTTTCTGTGAGGTGACAGTGAGCCACTGTGTCGCCCCAATTATTTCTTTAACATATATAACATGAATTTAACATAAATATATGCTACATTGATTAACATATATCTATATTTTTTGTACATACTGTATATTTACATTTAATTGCATTTAATGTGCTTTATTTATAAATAAAATCAGTGTTGCTTTTAATGGGGACCCCGAAATGGGATGCCTCTTATCTGACCCAAATACTGTATGAAAACAAATATTACCTGCTTTCTTCTCCTTCCAGCAGTTTCCTGTAGGTGGCGATCTCAATATCCAGGGCCATTTTGACATTCAGCAGGTCCTGGTATTCCCGCAGATGACGTGCCATCTCATCCTTCATGTTGCGAATGTCATCCTCCAGACGGCCGATGGTGTCCTGATAACCAGACGCCTCCATGGAGAAGCTGTCCTCTAGTTCTCTCATCTGACGCTCTAGAGACTCGTTCTGAAATCATGAACGCAATGATATGCAATGTAAGTAGCCAAAATTTAAGGGTTGTTATAGTCATATCACAGAAAAACATTTTTGTTCCTTGAAATTGAAAGTACAGATTAAATAAAATCACTAAAAACAATTGAATATATAGCTATATATTTTTAAACATTTTGATGACTAAAACTTTAAGATTTTGTTATTCTGTGTATACCCAATTATGACTAAAACATTAAGTATTTGAAATATATTAAAATATTAAATGTTATATTTTTGAGATAGTCAATATTTTTATTTTAACTTACTTGAAGTACAACTGAAATTAAAATGACTAAAAACTATATTAACATAATTAAAATATATAATTGCTAAATTATCATATTTACTCAAAATACATTTTTATAAAATCTATCCAGTAATCAATCTTAGCCAGTCAACATTTCTCATTTTCATTTAGTTAAACTTCATTTAGTAAAATAACTAAAAGTACACATGATATGAAATGACTAAAATACTATATTAATAAATAAATTAAATAATATAAAAAATGACAAATTATTACTAAATATTACTAATATTTATGTTTTGCTAAACTACAACATAGTAAATTAAATAGTAATAAATATAAAATAAAAATAATTAATAATAAAATAATTTTAAAAGTATATAAACATTTTTTAAGCATGTAAATTACTTCAAAACTCCAGAAAAAAAAAAAAAAAAAA
>CAIGQZ010032287.1:9543098-9560192 GCA_903798205.1 Danio tinwini
TTAAAGGGATAGTTCACCCAAAAATTAAAGTTCTGTCATCATTTAATCATCCTACACCTGTCACAAACCTGCCTGGGTTTCTTTCTTCTGTTGAACACAAATAAAGATATTTTGAAGAATGCTGTAAACCTGTAATCATTGACTTCTATAGTATTTGTCTTTCCTACTAGGGAAGTCTATGGTTACTGGTTTTCAGCTTTCTTCAAAATATCTTCTTTTGTGTTTAACAGAATAAACTTGTAACATTTTTTTCTAACCACTTGAGGGTGAGTGAATAGTTTTCATTTTCATTTAAAGGTATATTTCAATATCTTAAAAGAAGATATTTTGAAGAATATGGGTTACCAAACTTTTATTTTGAACCTATTATTTTTTATTATATATTATAATATATTATTATTTGTTGGTAACACTTTAGTATGGTGACCACATATACACCATTAGCTTTGACTTTTACCTTAGTTTACCCAATTAATAAAGTTTTACTTACCATTTACTAGTTGATTTGGTTTCAAACCTTTCTGTCATACACAAAAGAAGATACTTTAATGAATGTTGGAAAATCAGAAGTCATTGATATCCACAGTAGGAAAACAATACTATGGAAGTCGATGTCTGCTTTTCCCCAACATTTTTCAAAATATCTTCTTTTGTGTTCAACAGAAAAAAAGCTATTGATGGTGATTAAATGATGACTTTGCCTTTAATAAAGTTCTTAAAACATAAGGACAAAAACCTTCATTACATTGTTTGTGGAAAGATTTATTTAAGATATATATTAGTCTTACAAAATTGTTCCTCTCTGACATTTTAATCTCATTTTTGTGTCCAAAGATTGTCATAATTTTTGTCATAATTTTTTTTTTACTTAGATATTGTCTCTTTTTCATCTGTAAAAAATTGTTCACTTGCAAATTATTTGTCAACTCTATTATTAAAACTATGAAATATAAGCAAAGTATTTAGTGTGTAAGCTATCAAATTACTTCACCCGGAAATGAGTTTACTCACAGTTCGCTCACTCTCAATTGATTCCAAACCTTTATACATTTTTTCCCCCATTGAACATAAAAGAAGTAATTTTGAAAAATGTTGGAAACCTGTAACCATTGAATTCTATGGACGTCAACAGTTACCAGCTTCCTACATTCTTCGAAATATCTTATTTTGCGGTCAACAGAGGAAAGAAACTCAAACAGGTTTGAAACAAGTGGGAGGTTGGCGAATGATCATGAATTTTAAATTTTGGGTGAACTAACCCTTTAAGTAGCAAGTAAAATAGCTGGGACCAAAAATGGATGTTTAGAGAAGTACTGTATGCTGAAAAAAAATTCATTGGATTGTTTTTTTTAAGGTAAGTGGTTGCAAACATTTTCTATTGGCTAAATTCAAACAAACATATTTAATTGAACATTATTAAATTTTATTGGTTTGTTTATATTATTTGTTTGCAACCAGTTACCTTAACTTGAGTAAATCCAATCAATCTTTTTTTCAGTGTAGTTTCTGACCTTGGATTTGTACCAATCCTCAGACTCCTGCAGGTTTCTGGAGGCCAGAGTCTCGTACTGCTGCCGGACGTCTTTCAGAGCGGCGGTCAGGTCAGGTTTGGCCACTTCCATATCGATCTGCACATGCTGCTCTTGCATCTGAATCTGCATCTCAGCAAGTTCCTGTGGGGAAAATATGACTTTAACCATACAAATTCACAGTTGGAGATGTTGAAATGTTTGAGGTATAGTCATTAAAGTTTGAATATGGTGGAGCGAAAATACTGCAAGAAAAAACTGAAAGGAAAATTATGTCAATGAATGTTTGTCTTTGGAGAAAAAAGCAAAGTAGTACATGTGTAAACTACAAAATTAAAGGGATATCACCCCCGAAAATGAATATTTGCTCATAATAAATACTGTCATTTGCTAAATATTTTTTTTAGAATGTAATATACAGTCAGTGTTTTCTGTTAAAAATGTTAAAAAATTTAATTTATTACAAGTTCGATGACAAAATTGATCAAACTGTTGTTTACCTAGTGTGCTTTATGGATAATTTAATCAATAATGAACGTTCATAACAGCAGTGTTTATTTGGAATACAATTTTCTTTGTACTGTTTAAGGTCAGAATTATTAGTATTTTTATTAAATCTATTTTTTATTTGATTGGCTACAGGACAAGCCACTGTCTAATAAGTTGGTTAATTAACTGAATTTTAACCAAATTAACCTTATTTAACATTTTTAGATTGGTTTTGTTTAGTTTTTTTATGTAAAAACTGTTAGGGTTATATTATTAGCCCCATTCAGAATGTTTTTTTTCTGATTGGCTACAGAACAAACCACTGTTGTTAAATGACTTGTTTAATTAACCTAAATAAGCCTTTAAATTGCACTTCAAGCTCAATAACTAGATTATGTACTGTCATCATGGCAAATACATTAGAAATGAGTTACTAGAAATTATTATTAAAACTGTTATGTTCAAAAATGTGTTAAGAAATAAACATCTTTCCATGAAATAGCACTTGGGAAATATTTTAAAATGTCAGCTTTTAAGAAATCAGACAGACCTCAACATTTTTACATGTAGTCTCTATACTATACGTAAGTTTTTTTTAAGTTTTTTGGCTGAATATAAAAAGAACATATTTGATTCTGAAAATTTTGTTTCTTAGCCTTGAATTAATGCACGTCCTGATCCTGGAACAATGTCTCAGCTTCATTACTCTGCTGGAATTACGCCCTTTTCCACGACCCATTTAATCACTATGGCAGCAGGTCACAAAAGCCTGACAATCCCCTGATATTAGCAAACCCAACAAAAGTGTCAGCCAGCCAGAAAAACCAGGACTGTGAGGAGAAAGACTGAACTCCCAGAGGAATTTAAAACATTTTATAGCTCACAGCAGCTCTTTTAAAGTTGCTTTTTAAGTCTCAGCTTTTGTCTCAGATGTTTCTCCTGAAGAATTGGGATTGTTTAAATAAATATATCTTCTTTTTGATTGGCAAATCTGAGATCATCATTGATGCTCTAAAGTAAAAATTTAATTGTTGAGGTCTTTTAAGCATTATATTTCAATATTTCAATTTGCATTTAGTGTTATTGCTGTAAATAAGAAACAAATGATACATTTATGTGATGTCAGCTTTGATGTTAACTTCTTCAGTACCTCATCGTGAAGCTTCTTCAAGAAAGCGATCTCTTCCTGCAGGGACTCCACTTTTCTCTCCAGGTCCAGACGAGCCAAAGAGGCATTATCAACATCCTGTGGGTGAAACACATGGAGAATATTTACATATTATATATATTAGCTTTATTTGGGTCTATACCTAAAAGGTTTATCCCCTTAAAATGTTGTTTTGCAGGATGTTGCCAGAGATATAAGGGCATGTTCGCAAGTCCAAAGTAAGTCTAAAGTCTTTACATTCCAGTCCTTCTGTAACTACACTGAAAAAAACATCTTGCTGCCTTTAATTTTTTTGTTGAAATAAACTTTTCTAGTCATCTCAACTTACATTAAATAAACTGACAAAAAAATATTGAGTTAAACTTTGTGTAACTTGAACAACTTAAAGCTGAAGTTAAAAACTAGTTGAAGCCTGATTAACTTACAACTGATTAACTCAAGAATGACTTTTGCTGCTTGCTCAAACTATTTACTGTATTTAAAATGAAAAATTAAACAGTTTTATGTTCAATCCACTTAAATTTGCAAAAAGGATTAAGCTAACTTAATCGGTTTATGTTGGAACAACATGAAGGAACTGTGTGGATCCCAACATTTTGTAAAGTATATTAAAATAAGTTAAAGCAACAAAAAAAATTGTTGTCGACTTTTTGTTATATTTTTTTTTACAGAGTACAGATCCTATTGCATTTTTTGGTAATCCTGTGGTGGAAAATGGCTTTGTTATTATACAGTATGGTTCAAAGATTTAGGGAATGTCTGTTAATGTTTTCAAAGTCACTTAAGCTCAAAATGGCTGCATTTCTATGAATTTTTAGCATCACTATTTCTTCTTTATCATCAGAGTCACACAATCCATCAGAAATCAGTCAGAATCCAAAATGATTAAAAAATATTATACATTTTGGAAGATGTACTTTTTCGTGGAAGTTGTGTTGATTATTTTTCAGGATTCTTTAATATAGAAAAATAAACATTTAATTGAAATCAAAATAACACTGTAGATATCTTTCGGTCATTTCGGAATAACAAATCTTACTAACCTAAAGTTTTGAACAGTGTTGTATACAGTTGAAGACTAAATTATTAGCACAAAATTATTACATAATAGTTTTAATAGCTTTTTTTGTCTTTACCATGATGACAGCACATTATATTTTTTTCTAGTTATTTTGCATGACACTATTAAGCTTAAAATACCATTTAAAGGCTAATTAAGTTTAACCTGTCTAGGCTAATTAGTTAGTCTAATTAGGCACACGTAATCATTTTGACAGTTTTTACATTAATTAATGATTTTTTTTATTCCAGGCAGGTGCCGCATGGTGGCTCAGTAGTTAGCACTGTTGCCTCACAGCAAGAAGGTCGCTGGTTCAGCTAGGTCAGTTGGCATTTCTGTGTGGAGTTTGTATGTTCTCCCCGTGCTGGCATGGGTTTCCTCCAGGTGGTCCGGTTTCCCCCACAGTCCAAACAGATGCACAATAGGTGAATTGAATAAACTTAATTGTATGTCGTGTATGAGTATGAGTGTGAATGAGTGCGCATGGGTGTTTCTCAGTGATGGGTTGTGGCTGGAAGGGCATCTGCTGCATATAACATGCTGTAATAGTTGGCGGTTCATTCCACTGTGGTGACCTCTGAAATAGAATCTAAGCCAAAGGAAAATGAATGAACGAATGAAACTAAAATAAATGATCTTCTGAAGAAAAATATAATAGGAAAAACTGAAAAATGTCCTTGCTCTGTTAACAGTTTTATTCAAGGTGTCTACGGGGTCTGAAAAAGTATTAAAAGTTGATGAATCAATGTAGAGAAAATTAAGGCCCTTAAAAAGTATTAAAAAGTCTTAAATGATATTTTGCAAGGTATTAAATTTTATATCATTTTTGTATGCTAAAGTTTGCCTGATCTAAATCTGCGAATATAAGGATGCTGTGCAGTTTATGAAATCAATCAAATCTTGCTAGATTTGACATCATGCTGCTTTGTTTACTGCAGTAACATCATTATTATGGTGGTCCAACCTGCTGATTAGCTAGATTTAAAAGATTTCTATTCAGTATATGAATAATGTTTTAGTTTTGGATTAATTTCATATATTAATATTTAATAAATATACTGTAAGTTAAAATCTCGCCAGTGTTTCTGGATGAAAAGTGGTTTTAAGGTCTTAAAATGTATGGAAAGAGTCTTTAAAAAAGGGCTTAAAAGGTATTGAGTTTCACTCTCTGATTCCTGTATGTACTCTTGTTATTGTTATTCAATTAAAAATCAATTCAGTAATATTGTTTACAATTTGCTATGGTTAAGTTGAATTTAAATAGAAATTTAAATGAAATAAAGAAAGAATTGTTGTTGTTGTTTTACATTTTTATGTTAGAAAAAAGTTCATAAAGGAGATTCGTCCCAAAATAAACTCCACATGCTATTATTATACACAGTGAGAAATAAAAGAAACTAATATAAATAAGACTTTCTCATAAAGAAACATATAATAGGAAATAGTAATACTGTAAAAAATGTCCTTGCTCTGATAAGTATTTGACGTAAGTATTTGAAAAAGAATTGGAGGGCTGATAATTTCATCTTCGACTGTATGTAAATTCAACTTAACCATTGAATAACAATAGCTCGCCCGCTGCTAGTAATTTGTTAAGCTTCAGCTGTGGGTGGCAGATACTCTTTAAAACACACACACACAGACACACACACACACACATCCTCTTCTCTGCATCCTCCATAAGTCACCAATGTCCCCTAGTTAACGTCGTCTCCTCCCACCCGCACAACAGTTTGCTTTGTTATGAAGGGCCAGCCGGCTTTCAGACAAAGCTTTGTTTTCAGCGGTGTGTGTCTAAATCTGATGCTGGACGAGAGGGCAGCTTGATCAGGCCTGCACTGACCCTTTTATTGTGCGCAGACTGCTCACAATAAGACTTGTCCTGCAAACAATGACTGGATCGACTGTTAACAGATCGCAGTGTAATAGTGGCTTTGTTTGCACTCGATCAAACGTCAGGTTCAAGAATGACAAACATGCATGTGCAAAGCGTTGCTTGTGGTGTTTTTTTTTCACTGTGAATATAAGCGCGTGTACCTGTCTGAAGCTCCGGAGGCTGTTCTCAGCATCTTCTCTTTGAAGCATCTCTTCTTGAAGTCTGAAAATGAGATGCATATTTAAGCAGAGCCACACCCTTTATTAGAAAAACAGCCTCGTGTTAACACACACTGAAGCATCACACAGTGGATAAAAATCAGTAGTAATAAATGTAATCAGTTTTTTTTTATTATTTACTGTATTAAAAGATAAAGTAATGGTGTTTTTTTACTTGATAATGTTAGAAAAAGGTTTATGACAGAGATTTGTGCCAAAGGAAATACTACCTGCTATTATTTTACACAGAAAAATGTTTTAAAATGTCAATTTTTGTTTTTATTCAAGCCATTAACATTATTTAATATAAGCATTTATGTTATTTAAAATGGTTCCTGTTTTAAAATATTTAATTTTATCATAGAGATTATAAACAATAGCCTATATGTGATCATATTAAATGAAAAATGTCTTAACAAATGTAAAATCTTTGTATGAAACAAGTCATTTTATTATATATATTATTAATTAATATTATTATATATATATATATATATTATTTCATAGGTTATAAATAGCACATTTTTTGTAGTATATTTTATTATACTTTTTTATTTTAATGAAATACTGTCATAAAGATTACACCATTGCACAATTGCTTAGCCTATACATTTTGTTATTTTATAGCGAACATAAATTATTGCCTATACATTTAAAATGAAATATTTATAATGAATCGTATATTTTACAAAGCATTTTATAATGCATTGTTAAACTATAACAAATGTAAATTTAAGCATCACTAGTTTAATGTACGCTATATGTACATCGCTCAGCGTAACTGAGTACACCCCATTTTGAAAATGAATATTTGTATCCATTTCTCAGTGATTATAGGTCTTGTATTTTGGTGCATTTAAACAAAACAGATTTATTAAACAGATATATTTAGTCAAACTAAATTTTTGTCACCAAACCTATTTAGAAATTGAAAGATAATACAAATAAATTCAAGCAAAATATTGCAAAAAAAAATTAAAATACAACCTACAAAATTGCAACAAAATTTTTTTTTCTTTTCTTGATTTTTCCTCCTTTTAAAATTTGTATTTTATATTTTTCTATAACATACATTTTAGGTGTACTAGTTTTTGGACTGTTATCATAAGTTATTTTGTTTGATAAATTCCAGATTTGGCTTCAGTACTGGCTAATCTAATGTATATGCACATATATATTATTTTATAACATTCTATTAAAAAAATGAATTTAAAAGAGAGATTTGTGAGGGCTGTACGTATATATGCTGAGCACTGTACATGCCTAAAATCCTTTTAATAGCATCGAAAGTTCCATAAAGAACTTTAAACATTAATGAAGCCTTTTAATTTCACAACAGCTTCTTTACATTGGCAAAAGGTTCTCGAAATTCTATGAAATTGTTTTAAAAATGTTTTTTAAAAATAACTTTTCACTAAAATGCTTGGGATCCAAAAAGGATCGAGAAACAATAAACACAATAAAAAAATAATAATATTTATATTCATGTACATTTTCATTATAGTTATTTATGACTGTAGGTTATTTAAGTAGGTAAAAACTAAGTAAAAGTTACAAAAAAAACAGACAAACACTCTTGGGCAGGTTTTTTCAACTGTTGGCCTTTTAAATGCATATTTGGTTAGCATAATATAACAAAAACAAAACGTAAAACATGATAATATGTGCGCCTGCAAGATATTAAACACTTATGTTGTGAGTTTTTAGACAGTAAGTGTCAGGACAGACCTCTCCTTGAGGCGCTCGATGTCCTCCCCCAGGTTGTCCCGGTCCACCTCCACCCTGCTCTTCTCTCCGTTCAGCTGGTCCACCTGTCTCCGCAGCTCCCGCATCTCATCCTCGTACAGATCTCCGACCCGGGACGCTCCTTTGCCCCGCAGCTGCTCCAGCTCCGCGATCAGGATCTTGTTCTGCTGCTCCAGAAAGCGCACTTTGTCTATGTAACTGACGAACCGGTCGTTGAGGTGCTGCATCTCCGCTTTCTCATTGGTCCGGTTGGTTTTAAACTCGGTGTTTATGGCCTCGGCGAGCCCGAAATCCAGAGTGTCGGTGGCGAGTCTGGGCAGGGGCGCGCCGGAGCGCACTCTCGCGCCTTTACTTGCGTACACGGATGGAGGCGCGCTGCTGTAGCTGTAGGACGTGCGCGAGGAGGAGACGCGCACTGGGCTCCTGTACTGCCGGCTGGAGAAAGTGGACCGAGCCGCCGCGGGACGCTCCCCGCCGAACATCCTTTTATAGGAAGATGTGCTTGTTCGGCTGGCCATTGTAATCCTTTAGTTTGCGGGATATTGTTGAAGTCTAAATGTCGCACCCTGTCTGTCCAGACTAAACGGGGGTACTGCGGAGGTTCGGCTGGTTTTTATAGTCCACTCCCTATGCTAATGACATAACGGTGCGGGAGGCTCAGTGACGCAGGCGCGCCGCCGGGGCGGAGGGGTGAGGAGACCCTCCAGAGCCTGCAGTGAGAGAGTTTCATGGGGGAAAAGCTGGAAGATTTGTTTATTTTTTGTTAGAAAATTTGTTCAATTCTTAAAAAAAAAATAATGCAAACAAACACTGTAAAAAATGCTGGGTTCCACACAAATCTTACATGATGTCCCAACAAGTTAAGTAGGCCTAAACTCAATATTTTTTACAAATTTAAGTGAATTGAACATAAACCAATTAAATTATCTAAAAAAAAAAATAAGAAATGTGTTGTTTCAACTCATTCAAGTAGTTTAAACAAGCAGCAAAAGTTATTTTTAGTGAATCAATTTCAGTGTGGAGTTTGCATGTTCTCCCCATATTGGTGTGGGTTTCCTCCGGGTTTTCTCCCACAAGTCCAAAAACATGCGGTACAGGTGAATTAAGTAAACTAAATTGTCCATAGTGTATGTGTGTGAATGAGTGTGTACTGGGTTGCAACTGGAAGGGCATCCGCTGCGTAAAACATATGCTGGATAAGTTGCCGGTTCATTCCGCTGTGGCAACCCCTGATGAATAAAGGGACTAAACCAAAAAGAAAATGAATGAATGAACATTCACTAAAACCAACAAAACCGGTTTTATTTATTAAATCAAGCTGAAATTATGGTAACAAATGCAGATTAGATTTGCAATACATAGCCTATTGTTTTTTTATTATATATATTTTAATAAATTGTTTGGCGACTTCTAAATTAAGATTTTTATTCCAAGTCAGAATATTAAATGTAATACCTTTAAAAAAAACATTGACTTATACCCACCACACGTTTTACTTGTTAAATAGCTTATTGAGGTAACAAATACAGATTTGTAATAATTGTATAAAAATGTATATTAATGCAATTAAGGCAATGTCTAAATTAATATTTTATTCATGTAAAAATTGTTGTATTATTTAAATTAAATTTAATAATTGGTTTAAATTTTATTTTATTTAATCTTTTCCACCCCCAAAAATGTATTGGTTAGATCGGGTCAAAATAAAGAAGAAAAAAATCTGGTCGAAATAACATATGGCAGCAATTGCAGCTTACAGTTGTAATAAATCAATTTAAATATTGTTATTTCTACTTATATATATATATTTGTAAATAAAAAAATATAAAAAATGCATTAAAAACACGAAATTGACTATGTAAAAGTTAAATAAGCTTAAAAAATGAACAACTTAATAAATTAATAGAAAAGTCGCCTATACCTCAAAGTCGATTTTGAGTAATTTGCCTATTTGAAGGTATCATTATCTACATTAAACAAGTTAAATGCAAATGATGATGATTATTTATATTATTATTATTATTATTAAAAATGTTAAACGAGAAAAATAAATAACACGGAATGTTCTCCTTGTGTTTTTGTTTCTAGTCGGTCATGTTTTCGGGGACTCTCATGTGCCATGCTTGAAAAGCTGCTGTCAAAACATCACGAACCTCATCCAGAAGTGAAATATGGAGAACACGGAGCGACTGAGAGTACTTGAATTATACAGCGGGATAGGAGGAATGCATTATGCTTTAAAGGGTACGAAATTTGATCGAAACCTGTAGCGATTATTGACGCACGTGACTAACAAGCGTCACAGTCTCTGTAAAGTTAATAATCTGTAACGCAACCCTTACTTTTCGACATTTTCTGGTTGAGCTTGAGTCACTGCTCAAATCTTTTCATACGTTTAACAACAACAAAAAAAGTGTCAGATTTTTGTGGTACTATATAAAGTACTGCTATTGACTCTGATTAGATGTAGCTTTCCTGCAATCCTATTTATTGTCACACACTATTGTATACTATTATAATTTACTTACCCTTTCCTTTCTTTTTTTCTTATTTTTGTCTCTGTATGCAGAATGCAGTTAATGTAGCTTGTATTTTTTCTTCGTTATATTGATCTCCTTATTATGTTCGCATATTTTCATTTATGAATATAAAATAATAAAGATAAATAAATAATAATCTGTCACTTTGATATATTAAGGTTTTATAATCCCCACACTGTTCCCGGACTACAAGGTTCTTTTGTGGTTTATCAGAAGCAAAACATGACAATATTTTTGTGTCTTTTTGGCTTTCCATACAGTCTTTATCAGTTCAGAATAGGCATTTAAGTGTTTGCTTTGTCACAAGTTATCGATTTGTAACCCTAAATGTCAATTATTATTCATATTTTACACTTGTGTTTCTTTCAGAGAGCTCAGTTCCAGCGGAAGTTGTAGCTGCTGTGGATGTCAACACAACAGCCAATCAAATCTACAAACACAACTTTCCCACTACACAACTCTTGCCAAAAACAATAGAGGTCAGTGTTTTTCTTTATTGTTTTTAACTGCTTAGTGGTGAGACATTTAGTTTGCTGTTAAGTGAATCCCATGATAAGTTTTCTACTACTTTAATCAGTCTTTTTTATGCTAATAAAACATCCGTGTTGATTGATTACATAAAAAATGTAAGTTAAAACATTAAAAACATTTCCTATTATAAGTTTTCTACGATGTTGTATGTATGCAAATGGTGCATTACTTCTTTAAATATACACACTTTTTTTTAATTTAAGATTTTGTCAATATATTTTTTTAACAGAACAACCCCTTCCCCAACAATTTAAGCCCTTGTAGGGGTAATTTACAGTTTTAACCCAAAGAATGACCAGTCAGTCAGATGAATAAGAGCCGGAGTCAGAGATTCAAATAAATAAATAAAGTTTACTGAAGATAGTTTGCAGTTTCAGCAGCAGAAGCCAGCTTAAACACTCGCAGTGAGTTCCTAGGCCGCTCTGCTTACAATCACAAATCGATAACAGTTATACACTCACATAAAGTCATTAACTGTGTCATACATAGAGGTGTTCTAACCTGATTGGTTAAAACACAGATAAAAAATTCACGTGGGTGCGTGCATACAATTCTGAACAATATCTTAAGCATAAACATCAGACATCCACTACACTGTTTAGAACTGACTCTAGACCTGTGAACTGATCCACAATCAAATAGAACACACACACTTAAAGTACAATCTGTTTCTTACCCAAGGCTGAGTGTACTCTCAGCCGCCTTTATCAAAACTGGTTAAAAACTGGTATAATCTACATTCAGGCAGTTATATCCTCACTACACAAAGTCTATGTTGAATAAACAGTAAAATCACTTTAATGGCTCGTTTCCACTGACTGGTACGGTACTGTACGGGTCGGTACGGGTCACCTTTATCAGGCTTGCTTTTGCACTGCTAAAAGGGTACTCTTTTGGTGGGCGTGGTGTACGACAGAAAGTTGCAGTCAACGTCATTTTCGCTCAAGAAAATGTCTGAAGTAAAGCTGTACGGGTCACTCACATATCATATGAGAAGCACTTCTCACAAAGCAGATGCTTTACACAAATACTTCAGTATAAATGTTTATTACTAACGTTTCTATGAACATGAGTTGATTATATCTGCAGATCAATGACAGTGTGAAATAGCCTACTGTCATGTCTGCAATTATATAAAATAAATTAATAAATGCAACATATATAAACACATACAGACCCTTACAGTCTCCGATAAGTTATCAATTACAGAAAAACTACACACAGCATACATTTAGTCCTTATTTAGGTTCAAAAACAACACGCAACATATACAGTAGCCCACAGTCAGAGCTAACCTCTCATCTGTGTCTGTAATCTTCACCAGTCAGTGCCCAGTCAGTGCAAACCTCTCATGATTAAATGTAATCTTCAGCAGCACGCGTAGCCTGTTAGAAAGTAATTCCATCATTCCGAGTTCATAATAGTCCAAAAGGTGATAATAATAATAGTTAAACATGGCAGGTTGTTCATGTTTGCTGAAATAATAATGTGCTCCTTTTTTTCTAGATTCCCCTTGTTTTTTCGCGCGTCACTCTGGCGTTTGTCAGTTTCTGACAGGATCAGGTTTCAAAAGCACGTCAGTAGTCAATCGCACGTTATTATCATCAGCTCAAGAAGTTTGTTATTTCAAATATAGATGCACGGCGAGCTCAAGCAAGAAAGCGAAACTGCTCGCACTTCAGACTGGCTTGTTAAAAAAAACACTGGGCACAGGGTAAAATCTGCTCTTCTTTTTGGCTTTGTGGCTGTTCATCAAGATGACGACACGATTCATTTGAGCCCAGATTAAACAGGGCTCGTTATTATATGTTATTATATGTATATATAGTCTCGGCTGTGTATTAAAACATGGCGACTTCTTTGTTTTCATTCTCGCTTGTTGCGTGAGCTTGTGACATTTCTCTGTAAACCAATAGCGTTCAGCTGCACGTCTAGCTCCGCCTTTGGGACCTTTTTGGTACCCTTTCTCGTGTTTGGTGCCCTTTCGAAAGGGTGCCGAAAAAGGGGTACGGTTCGGTTCAGTACACCTTTTGACAGTGAAAACGGCCATAAAAGCGTACCGACCCGTACCGTACCGTACTCTACCAGTCAGTGGAAATGAGCCATAAAAGAATTACTTGTAAAAATAGCAAAATTACTTTAGACATTTTAGATAGTATTAACTCATAGAAATAACAATGGAAACCTCAGCCCTTCGTTTCCACTCGAGGTCTCCGTGACCTCTGATCTAGTTTGGAGGCTTCTGAAAGTAGTTACAAAGAGACAGGCAAATGCGCTGAACATTCTTATAATAATCAATGTGTTAACTTTATTCATTAGTTAAAATCATTTTAAAGTTAAATACTCATTTGAATAATCAAATAATAATATTTAATAAAAATAATGAGAAACAGGATGATGAGAAAAGGATAAGTTGATCCACGCTGAGGCGGATTGGAAGGTATAAATCTGAAACTTTCACCCCTATAGATGAGGGAATAAAAAAAACAAATAAATAAATAATATAAACATTTTAAAATAAAATAAGAAAAACAATACAAAATAAATAAATAAAAAGTACTGCCTTCATAAATACTTTTCAGGGGATACATTTGTACATCAAGTTACATTGGTGATAGGTTAATTAACCTCTAAATGTACATGTCTAAATACGTTGCAATACTTTTCCACCTTTTCAGAAAAACATCTGTCTTAATGTGTAGACATGCAGTCGTTTTTTCCATTACATAGACATGTTTAAGTCTCTGAATCCACAGAGCCACCTTTGGAGGATAAACATACACACATTTATAACAAAGAAATTTGGATGAAATCCGGTTAAAAAAATGCCTGCTTTCTATTTGCTCATATATTACAGTTAAATGTTTTTACTGAGAGGATTTTGGGAATCTCTTTTTATCAATCCTTGACTTCGGAAATATTGCCTAAGAGTCACCTAAACTTAAGTTTTAAATTGTTTAAGTTAAAGTGTTAAGGGCAGCGTGGTGGCACAGTAGGTAGTGCCATCGCTTCACAGCAAGAAGGTCGCTGGTTTGAGCCAAGATTGGGTCAGTTGGCATTTCTGTGTGAAGTTTGCATGTTCTCCCCGTGCTCGTGTGGGTTTCCTCCGGGTGCTCCAGTTTCCCCCACTAGTCCAAAGACATGTGCTATAGGTGAATTGGGTAGGCTAAATTGTCCATAGTGTATGTGTGTGAATGTGAATGTATGGATGTTTCCCAGTGATGGGTTGCAGCTGGAAGGGCATCCGCTGCATAAAACATATGCTGGATAAGTTGGCGGTTCATCCAGCTGTGGTGACCCCTGATGAATATAGGGACTAAGCCGAAGGAAAATGAATGAATAATTAATTTTTGTAGGAATTGCAGGTGTTAACACATTGTATCCTCCACTAGAGACCCAGTTTCAAGGAATAATGTATCACTGAACATAAAATATGCTAAATAGTCTGTTGACAAGTGTGATTATTGCCACTTGCACTTTTGCATAGATTTATGTGAGTGATTATTGACCTTTATGCAAATGTTAGAGCTTGTGTAAACAACAAAAGTCTTATTTAATTGGTTTATTGCGTTCTCTGTCGTAACATCCTTATAATGGCATTTCTTCATAAAGTCCCATGACTGATTTTTTTTAAAGCAGTCAGAGGTAAAAGTGTAACCGAGTGTTTTTTGTGGTGGTTAAAGGTCCTGTGCTTTGTCAGCATGGTAATGATGTACCTGCCACTGACCGACATTCATTAGCAATGCTTAAACTGTGTTTGAATTGGTGGGTTAAGATTTAGATGAGTGTAAATAGCATTAAAGATGATGTACAGGAATAGCTGCTCATATGGTATTATTGTAGAGTAAATTATTATGTTTAAATACATATTTTTAAAAACAGTAGTTAAAAAAAATGCACTCAAACAATGGCGATTGCTGTTTGTTCAAACTACTTATTTAAAATGAACTGAAGCAACACAATAATTTTTTTTTGGGACAACTTAATTGTTTTATGTTTGATCCACTTAAATTTGTAAAGCTTAAGTTAACTTAATTACGTCATGTTGCTATATTTTTATTAAGTTATATTTTTATACTTACATAGACTGTAAAAGTCTATGTAAGTATAAAAATATAGCTTAATAAGTAAGTTCATGTATATTTTGGTATTCAAATTGTTATTTTAAGATCTGTTTATGTCTTGTAGTAAATAAGGTTGAGCAGTTTTGATTGGCATTTTGTTAAATATTTAGTTTCATCAACAGCTCTTTTTGTGTTTCTGTCTTAGGGAATGACGTTACAGGATTTTGACAGGCTAAATTTTGACATGATTTTGATGAGCCCACCATGTCAACCCTTCACCAGGTGATCTCAATGTTTCTAAAACCTTAATGTTTCTAAAATCTCACACTGTGTGCTTCTTAATAATCCTACAGGATTGTAGCATGTCAAACATGACTCCCATGTCACACTGAAAGATCTCAGTCATCATAATTTCAGACTGAACGACAACGAAGACACAAAGATATGCAAAAATCTATCTGTGACACTTTCACTATCCTGCATTCTGACGTGATACCTCACAGCAATCAAATTAAACTGTTTGTTTGTTTTGCTAACAGCGTGCCCCAATAATAAAGCCAGAAAATAAAGCTGTTTTGACATTTCCCCAGGTTGTTGCAAGAAGGAATACACTTGCAGGCGGAAATTAATGAGAATTATTTTTATTATTTATTAATCTACCCATTCATTGTACTTTATTAACATCTACCCCCACCCCAACTCTCACAGAAATGTAAAAACAGTAACTATACAGAGTATGATTCATATTATTTATCTAATTAATCATTAAATTGTATTTTATGAACATCTACCCAACCCTCACAGTAATGTAAAAGCAGTAATTATTGTTGTACGGATATTGTAATAATATAAATAATTCAGGTTAACTTCCGGCCACAGATGTCTCCCTTTCAGACAGATTTCCCAAAGCTGGTTTGAAGTTAAATTTGGTGCTCCGACTGGTTCTTGGTTTGACGCTCAAGCTGAAGACACACTGCAGGAAAGAGTCTGAAACCTTCTGACACTGTCAGAACTTCATCAGAAGGAAAATTTGATCACAAAGGCCTTTAAGCAGATGTCGGTGCACATGTCAAACCAATGTTCATAGACCACATGTTTTAGTCTAAGATTATATGAATGTTTTAAGATTTTCCAAATTTGTCTCAGATGACCAAATCGTGTCTGAAATCACACAGTGTGAGCAGGGCTTTAAATACATTCATTTTGAAGTTGTTTTGAATTTTCTGCCTGTTTTCTTTCTTTTGGTAACACGCATGGTAAACCTTGAGTAATTTTGCTGGCCTTTTTTCAATTCAATTGCACTATTTTGTTTTACAGTTTTTTTCTAACTGCTTAGACACATTTTCAAAACAGTGTCACCTTTTTTTTCAAATCTTTACACACAATTCTCAAAACTGCGCATGCAAAATGCCTCACATCTCCTTCAAAACTTAACACTGCATTCAAAATGCCATAAACACACGTCAGAATGAAGCATTTGCATCAAATGGCAAACACTTCTTTCATAATATAACACTTTTGGATATAGCATGTCAACACTGTTGTTCTAAATCTAAAGCATCATTTGCCTGGAGAAATGTTATGCGGGCAGAGGGTTGGCCATCATACACTTTACAGAGCCAGGCTGAGAAGAATTTCTCTAGTCTTTTTTTTAGAAAAATTTAGGATTTAGAAAAAGTGAAATTGGGGTAGGTACAAAACTACAAATTGTGAATGGGTGAAAAGCTATTTTATTTTTTATGTTTTGGACCAGAACAGCCTTTGACCTATTTATGAGCATGCACTGCAATGATCAGTTAAGAAATTAGTGTTTCCACATTTAAGGAGTGTGTGTGTGTGTGTGTGTGTGTGTGTGTGTGTGTGTGTGTGTGTG
>CAIGQZ010032287.1:9565729-9588089 GCA_903798205.1 Danio tinwini
ATATATATATATATATATAATTCACTATTAAATGACTATACATTTTTAATCATTATTAAGGTTAAATAAATTAAAATGGCCTCAAACTATGGCAGGTGAATGTTAACATTACTTTGATTTATCTTGAACTTAGACTTGGCCTGAGAGTTAGCCTGCCCCAGACCAGGCTAGTTTCCCAGCATAAGTTGCCAGGGTAACTAAGCTTAAACTATCGTAAATTTGATTTATGAAACCAAATCCGCCATTATTAAACCTGACTTACCAAAATAAGCCTGGCTTTTTCTGTAAGCTTGGTTTATGGAATAGCGCCCAGGATCGTTCTTCAAAATTCTTCCGAGAGTTGTTGTCATAGCAACAGGTCTGGTAGCTCAAGCCTGCTCGGGAGCAGGTTTATTTAATATAAACAAGATTAGATCAGGTAATTTTAAGCAGAGGTAATATTGAAAGTATGTACCGAATGCTGATATTTTCTTACAGTAGTAACCTATAGGTTATATATACTTAAGAAAATAGTAAAATAATAAAAAAGAAGATTATACTGTATATACATTTATAATAATTAATAATATTTAATATTAAATAATTAATAATATTTATGTTTATATACATATAAGTAAAAAATATATATAAATAAAACTTATGCAATCTGCACTCCGAAATAAAAATACAAAAACGGGGTGGTTCTCCCCAAGGAGATCAGAGAGAACATTTATTAATATAGACTTTTTAGATACAAACATGTACTATTTTAAGGTATGGACCCAGCTTTAGTACAATTTCTATATGATAATAGACATGCACAATATTCAACTGTTTTTTGTTTGTTTGTTTTTTTTTAAAAGACTAATAATTTATGCAGTCATGCACATGTTTTGACAGCTAAAATGACGGTGATTTGATGCTTTGCAAAAGTTGCAGACGCCTTTGTCGATATTAAAATGCTTATTGATGCTAAATTAATTTAAATTTCTTATGCCGTTTAAGAAACTTAAACAGGCCTATGCTACTATAATAAAGAAAATCCGATCTAAATCCAAAACTAATTAAATTGGTAAATACTCTTGACACATGAAAGTGTAAAGCCTGCGGCCCACAACAAATGTGGAAAGTTTTCGCGTATTATATTAACAAATCGTTTACTACGAATATTATGTAATTTCGCTCACATGCCACATTAATATAATTGAATATTAATCAGATGATGTCATTACGCTGCTGTGTCGTCAGCCAATCGTTGCATTGCTGATCATGATTTCGAGGATCGATAGATTTGTCCTTTACAACACACGCATCGATCTCATATCAGTTTATCCAGACATTTTAATCTGATTCACGAACTTGTTTGAAGAACCAAATTAGCCAGAGATCAGTTATCAGGATTAAAAGATTCATTTTCTGTCAAATAATCTTAGATCATTTAAGAGAGATACGAAGAACAGACCCCTGGTGAACCCTAGCAGATGTTTTTGTGTCTGTGTGTGTATATGTGCAGGTATGGTCATTATGTAGAGGGCACAGGCTCCGTCTTGCAGTCCTGTATGGATGTGAATCTGGAGACAGTGTTTAAGAGTCTGGATCAGCTTTCAGAAGAAGATAAACTCAAGCAGCTCCTCCGACTCAAGCTCAGATACTTCACTCCCAGAGAAATCAGCAGACTCATGGGCTTCCCGGATCAATTCAGTAAGACTTTTATACCTTCACAACCACAGCATGTAATAAAAAAAAACACTCTTGAAAAGTTTTTATGTGTGCTGATATGTGTGGATAGATGTCGTTTCAGAATCATAAGCTTTAAAGTCCACTTTGTCATTCCACTGAAGTGTTGATTAATGGATAACTGCATATTATTGACTTTTATGAATATGATGAGCCGTTTCAGGATTCATTTCGAACAGTTGCATATAATTCCTCAGCTGGGTCAGTTGGCATTTCTGTGTGGAGTTTTCATGTTCTCCCCCTGTTTGCGTGGGGTTCCTCTGGGTGCTCCTGTTTCCCCCTACAAAGACATGCACTATGTGGCTAAATTGTCTGTAGTGAATGAGTGTGTATGGATGTTTCCCAGTGATGGGTTACAGCTGGAAGGGCATTATCCGCTGCATAAAACACATGCTGGATAAGTTGTTGGTTCATTCCGCTGTGGCGACCCCAGATAAATAAAGGCACTAAGCCGAAAAGAAAATGAATGAATGAATGAATGAATGAATGAATGAATGAATGAATGAATGAGTTCACAACCCTAGACTTTTTACCTTTCATAGACAATGCTTTAAAGTCAATATTTTAGAGAATGGTGTGTTTTTAAGGCGCTACTGAATATTTAGGGTGAATCATCACTCATGTTTTTCTGTTTCAATTAATTATTATTTTTATGAATATGTTTTGTGTTTTTCAGCATTTCCAAAGCACATTACCTTTAAACAGCAATACCGTGTGTTGGGGAACAGCCTGAACGTCCACGTGGTTTCACATCTTATACGTCTTATGCTCTCAAAATAGACGTATATGTTATAGACAAATATGATGTACATTGTTCTATGTTGTTTTTATTTTCTATAAATGTGTATATATATATTAATAAATCATGTTTTGATGTTTTTACAGAATGCTTAATTGATTGTTGTTGTTGTTTTTTTATTTGTTAATAGGATTTTTGCAGGTATTAAAAAAATACATATTCATTTAAAGAACATCTCATTTTGAAATGGTAAAATAATAATAATAATAATAATATAAAAATTATAAAATAATAATAATTAAATGGAGTAAAATATAAAACAATAATAATTGGATAAAATAAATAATAATATTAATAATAAATAATTATTGTTATTATTAATATTAAAAATAATAATAATAATATAAAAATAATAAATTAATAATAATTAAATGGAGTAAAATATAAAATAATAATAATTGGATAAAATAAATAATAATTATAATAAGAAATTATTATTATTATTATTATTGTTAATATAATAATTAAATGGAGTAAAATATAAAATAATAATTATAGAAAATAAATAATAATAATAAATATTATTATTATTATTAAAAAGAATAATAATAATAATATAAAAATTATATAATAATAATTAAATGGAGTAAAATATAAAAGAATAATAATTAGATAAAATAAATAATAATTATTATAATTAATAATAATAATAATAATTTACCATTTCAAAAAATATGGCCTTAAATTTTGAAATGATAAAAAAATAATAATGATAATATAAAAATAATACAATTATAATAATTAAATAGAGTAAAGTAAAACAATAATAATTGAATAAAACAAATATATAATAATAATATATATTATTTTACCATTTCATAAGATGAATAATAATAGTATAAAACAATACAATTATAATAATTAAAGAGTACAGTAAAAATAATCATTGAATAAGTATAATTATTTTATTATTTTACAATTTCATAAAATAAAAGGCCTTAAAACGTCTTAAATAAAAACAGAATGTCTTTAGTTCATAAAATCATGACATTTTTATTATTTTTATTTGCATGTTTATGTTTTTTGCATGTTCAAACTTTATTTAAAGCCTATATTCAAAGCATTTTTGTTTTGGTTTTCAGTTTTACATTTTTTAAGGGTGGGCTAATAATAGGATAATAATAAAAAAATATAGAAGATTGATAAGACGTTGTGCTCCCATATAGACTATATATACTTTAAAATGCATTAAATGGCCTATTATATCAGCCTTAATGCTGAAAGTGATTTAATTCACAGCTGTTCTTTAAGGAAAATGAACCGTAAGCTTTAACTTTGGTTACTGATCTCCAAAATTCATGTGACGCCTCCTGACTCTCCACCAATAAATTCCCTTTTTTTATATGCAACCGAGTTAAATGCCCTCCCTACCTACTGCTTCATGAGTGATTTTTAGAAAATTGTGAGGAGTCTTCAGGCCAAAGTGCACCCGTGGCCAGTTGAGTTTTTAGGCAGGTCTCAGTGTGAAGCTGCAGGACAGTGACTGATGAGCGTCCAGGGACGAGATCTGTGATCATGGCTCAAACTCTGAGCTTATCCTGGATCTTCATCTTTTTGCTCTTCTTCTCTGGACTTCAGGGTGATAGTGGCAGACAAAACCACAGCAGGCAAAAAAGAGCAATCAGCAGCGAGCAGTAAGTCATTATTCATCCATTATTCTTGATTTTTTAGATGTGTTCTCATTGCATTATTATTGTTTTGTAAAATAAAAATTCTAATGAGCAAAAATAAGTAGACAATTGCACACAAAAAAAATCTAACTGTAGTACTTCTATTATGTAGTATATGTCAATTGTATTTCTGCTCATAACTTCATTTTCTAAGCATTATTATATACAGTTGAAGTCAGAATTATTAGCCCCCTTTACATTTTTTTTCTTTTTTAAATATTTCCCAAATGATGTTTAACAGAGCAAGGAAATTTTCACAGTATGTCTGATAATATTTTTTCTTCTGGAGAAAGTCTTATTTGTTTTATTTCGGCTAGAATAAAAGCTGTTTTTATTTTTTAAAAACCATTTTAAGGTCAAAATTATTAGCCCCCTTAAGCTATTTTTTTTCCCGATAGTCTACAGAACAAACCATTGCTACACGATAACTTGCCTAATTACCCTAACCTGCCTAGTTAACCTAATTAACCTAGTTAAGCCTTTAAATGTGACTTTAAGCTGTATAGAAGTGTCTTGAAAAATATCTAGTAAAATATTATTTATTGTCATCATGGCAAAGATAAAATAAATCAGTTGATAGAGATGAGTTATTAAAACTTTTATGTTTAGAAATGTGTTGAAAAAATCTTCTCTGTTAAACAGAAATTGGGGAAAAAATAAACGGGGTCTAATAATTCAGGGGAGTATTAATTCTGACTTCAACTGTATATGGCAAATAATGAAACTAAAAAGTTAATAATAATTATAAAAGAGAAATTTACAATGGGAAGCAAGTTTTTATTTACCTTTTTCCATTTATTTAAATATTTATTTAAACCTCTGGAGATTTATAATCTGTGAAAGTGTGCTGGATTTATCAGATTAAGATGAATTAGAGTAGATATTTACTATGGGTTGTATAGTTTAAATCTTTAGTTTATTGTATTTATTTTTATTTTTGTTTGTTTTGTTATCAGAGACATTAAGCATTTCTGTACCAGAATTAGCCAAAGGCAATTTTTCATCTGTAATTTGTTAGTCACCCTAACAAAAATGTAAATAAAATACACGTTAAAACAGCTTTTACAATTGCATATCACAGTCTATAAAAAGTACAAAAAATATAGAACAAATAATCAAATTAGTGCTATCAAGCGATTAATTGTGATTAATTGCATCCAAAATAAAAGTTTGTATTTACATAATGTGTGTATACTCGCTGTGTATAAATATTGTGTATAAATAAAACATATGTGTGTATACATTACTATATAATTTGTAAAATACATCAAAATAATTATGAGCAGACATATTTATGCAAATAAAAGCTTTTATTTGGATGTGATTAATCTTTTGGCAGCATTAATTCAAATGTGTTTTTCCTGCTGTGACTTTTTTTTCCTCTTAGTTAAGATTGAACACTGTATGTAGAATTCTTTTTTCATGTACCTGTTAGTCATGGTATTTTGAGCTTTTTTTTAAAAAAAAAACATGTTGTTGTTGTTGTTTTGTCTAATTTAAAAGAAAACATCTAAAATGCACTATTAAATGTTCCTCTTTATCAATTTGTGTCTGCAAATGTCAATTGCAATTTTTTTATTGTTGTTTTCCCAAAATGAGTGTTTATGTTTTTCTTGCACCGAGCCATAAATCTCCACTTCAGCATGTAGATTAATCATTCATTCATTCTCTTTTCGGCTTAGTCCCTTTATTAATCTGGGGTCGCCACAGCAGGATGAACCACCAACTTGTCCAGCATATGTAACACCAACACTGAAAAACACTCATACACACTCTTTCATGCACACATACACTACGGCCAATTTAGTTCATTCAATTCACCTATACCACGTCAACCGGAGCACATAGAGGAAATCCACGCGAACACAGGGAGAACATGCAAACTCCACACAGAAATGCCAACTGACACAGCAGGGCCTCGAACCAGTGACCGTCTTGCTGTGAGGCCATCGTGCTACCCACTACGCCACTGTGGTGCCCTAGATGTATATATTTTGATTCATAGTGTTTTTTTATAGAGGGATTTATCCATACATAATATACCGGATTATATAAAACATTTTACTAAACAAAAACATATGACAATATATATATATATTTTTTTCAGTTTCATTCATTCATTCATTTTCTTTTCGGCTTAGTCCTATTATTAATCCGGGGTCGCCACAGCGGAATGAACCGCCAACTTATCCAGCATTTGTTTTATGCAGCGGATGCCCTTCCAGCTGCAACCCATCTCTGGGAAACATACATGCACACTCATTCACACTCATACACTATGGACAATTTAGCCTACTGTGGGGGAAACCGGAGCACCCGGAGAAAGAGTGTGTATGGATGTTTCCCAGTACTGGGTTGCGGCTGGAAGGGCATCCGCTGCGCAAAACATGTGCTGGATAAGTTGGCAGTTCATTCTCCTGTGGCGACCCCTAATTAATAAAGGGACTAAGCCGAAAAGAAAATGAATGAATGCATGATTCCCAGAACCCCTTTGATTTTGTAAGTCTAATGTTAAACCAGTTTTTATTTTGCAAATTACCACATTTAATAAAATGACACCTTATTTGCATATTTAAACAGCAATGTAGAAATCTTGTAGGGCAAAAAAAAAAGTTAATGCAATCACTCAACTGGGGAACCAAGGTTAGTTTTTTTTTTTAGTAAAACTAAAACTTTTAGTCTTGCATTAATTATTATAGAAGATTTATGCATTGTCTTGTTTGGAACATCAAACATGTTTTTTTTGTTTCTCTCTTGTTTCTTTACTTTGTGCTTCAATGTGAAGTTTTTAACCTGAAATGGCAGCTGTTATTGAGCAGTAACGGTTGTTTTAAGCAATAATTGTACAGTGGGTTACAAATTAAATGAGGACGTGCTGATGATTGATTTGCAGGCCTCGAGTGATTTCTGAAAACGGTCACCTCACCTTCTCTGCTGGTTACAACAAAGACATTCGCTTCACTACAACAGGATCAGGAAGTCTGAAAGTGGGCGCCGAAGACCTCGTCCTGCAGATAAACCAGGTCAATTTGTATTAGAAATAATAATCATATTAGAAAAACGAACTGAGAGATGTTTAAGCAAGTATTTCTGTTGGTTGAGTACATTAAATTTTTGTTTAATTGTTTGTTTTGTATGTATGTGGCTTTAGATTAGTTTTGTGTATTACTTTTTTATGATTCTATAGGCTCTATGCACCGCTAGAGTTTTAAAGCCAACGATAAACTTCCGGTGAAAGCTTAATGTGACTTTAATTTCACAGGGTTGTTTTTACAGCAACGATGTTGTAATGTAATTAAAATACACTCAGTAAATTAGAATTAAATATTCATTTAGTTGTTCAAGCGTAAAACAAGATGAAAGACCGTGTAACCACTAGCGGCGTCAGTAGCAACAGGCTACCGCAGAAATTCCATTGAAAATACTGGGGTAAAATAAACTGTCATATTTTAAAGACATGGCGGGGGAAAATGGAATTTAATGCAGTGCTTCTTGTCTGATCTGAGACCCACTTCATATTGTATATCTAACAGGCAGTGAAGATCGCTGATTTTTAAAGAAATCAGATCTTAAACGTGACAGTTTAAAGACAGTTCGCCGGAAGCCCATTATTTGTTGGATTTTTTTTTCTGATATTTCTTTATTTGTTTAGCCAAAATTATTAATTCTGAAACTTTATATTTTTTGAAGGAATAAGCACACTAAAAAAAAAATAGTTGAGTTAACTTAAAATTTTAAAGCAAGCAGCTGCAAAGAAATTTTGAGTTTATTAAACTTCACTGGTTGAAGTTGTGCCAAATAATTTTTTTAAGTTGACCGAAAAGGCTGGTTTAAGTCAAGTATACTTTATGGAATAATTTGGCACAACTTCAACTACTTGAAGCTTAAAAAACTCAAAATTTCTTTGCAGCCAGTTGCTTTAAAATTTTAAGTTAACTCAACTTTTTATTTTTTGAAGATATGAAGAAATAAAAATATCTAAAGTCTCCTCAACTGAATATTTTACTTTCATTAAACAAACAGTTCCAAACACGCAGCTGAATAATTTTTATGAGTAAATTCAACTCTGAGCTCAAAAACATGTCCGCCTAACTTACAATTTTAAACTGAGTTAACAATTTGTAGGTTGGATTTTTTTACAGTGCAATGTGAGGAAAGCTTTGTTATAACAAGTCCATATATACCTATATACACGTCCAATATACAAGTCCAAACAGGTTTGATCCACGCATGTGCGAGGCAGGCAGTTCTGTACAATTATGTAATATCGGCTTAAAAATATCGGCCTAATTTTGATATTGGACCTATAATAATAATAATAACAATAAAAATAGCATTTATCGGCAGATAACAATATGGCCACCGATATATATCATGCATCCCTACTTTTTTTCTTCTAGTTCAAGCATTTTTTCTTTAGTTTGGCTGGAATAAAAACAGTTTTTAATTTTAAGTAAATTTTAAGTTTAAGTTAGGTCAATATTATGACCATATTATTTTTACCATCAATCAGGAGTATTGTAATGTTTACTACACTGTAAGAACATATTTTGTGGTTTTATTTTATTTTTTCCCCTACGTTTATGCTTTTGATCTTTCTTCCAACAAATTTTACCCTTCAAAAGTTCTAAAAAGTGACTTTTATTACCATTTTTAATAGTATAAAGCGATATATTGTCTGGGTTGGTGTTGTATATTCCGCTACAAAAACCTTGTAATAAACCACGAGTACATTTTGGGTTATTTTACAAACTTGATTCTGTATTTATTATTCCTCATACATTATAATATTTCAAACTGCTAAAATGTCCATAAAAGTCACTGTTAAACTGCATTGCAAAAATATCAGTGTTATTTAAACTCCAACAGAGTTAAAAATCAACTCTGAGTGAGTGGACATGTCCTAATATTTTCAGAGTTAAAATAACACTCTTAAGAGAGTTACTTGTTCAACACTATACATGAGTTATATTTACATGGTTTCATGTTAAAAATAACTCTGATCTACACTACTTCGAGTTGATTGTTCCCTGACTAGAGTTAAGAGTGAAAATTCAACACTTTAAAGGAGATGATTTAACGCAGTTTTTTTTTTTTACTCTAGTCTACCTAGCAAAAATGACAATACTCATGATTGATATTTAAAATAACTAACACAAGACAATTCTCCAAGAATAACAGAAAAAATAACACAATTACAGTTATGATATTAATCCTTTTTAGCAACAAAATATGTTAACACTTGACAGCCAGCATTAGAAAATTTACACTTTTTACTAATTCACACGTGTGAATCATTTTTTAAACGATTTAAAAAATGGCATGACTTTGATTTTTCCATTGAGATTTTTGGTCAAATGAATTCCCGGATGTTGGAAATAACACCATCAAGGGTTAGTTAGCTGTAACTTGTGCTTGATTTTACACTGGATCAAATCAGCTTTGAACTCTGATTGTTAATTAATTAAAATCTAACTCTATAATGTCAACACTTTACTCTGAAACGCTTCAACATCGAGAATTTACCACTGATGAATTTGCTGTGTGTACAGTTGAACTTTCAACATCAAAGTCGATCAGAGAAGAGATCAACATCCCATAATGCAATTCACAACCGTAAATAAACAGAAAACACATGTGAATCACAAAATACAGAAACTGTTATTAGCAGATATGTTTACAGCATAGGTACACTAGAGTTGAAAAATATTAAAATGTTGAACTTGTACTCTTTACACTAGAGTCAAGGAATAATCAACTCCCAGAAGTGTAGACCAGAGTTATTTTTTTACTTGATGCAGTGTTAATATAACTCATTTATAGTGTTGGACAAGTAACTCTCTTAAGAGTGTTAAAATATTGGGACAATATGTTCACTCATTCAGAGTTGATTTTAACTCTGTTAGAGTTGTAATAACTACTGTTAGATGTTAATATTAAACTAAGGGTATTTGACATAACATATAATAGTTTGGTGTGTGTGACAAATGTAGAGAGAAAGAAAACCACGGAAAAACGAATATCACTGCAATTATTTATTGCCCATACTTCCAGTGAAAATACATTGTACAGTGAAAGAAAAATATTTACAATAAATTATTACCTGTTGGAGAGGAGGTAGATAGAGTGCTTAAATCAAAGAAATAAATATAACAAAACACATTAACTGTATTAAACAATTAAACTAAATATGAAAAGAAAAGCATGAAAAGAAACATCTTCAACGTACCAAATGTCTTAACTAAACTACTCTAAATAAAAACAAAACATACACAAAACAGCACACTCTCCTGAACCTAGCTTAGAATGACCAAGAGACGACACTCAATAGAACGTTCCATTGCAACTGCAGCGCCCAGCAACAGCCCCGGATTCTGCCATTTTGGAGTGTAAGCGATCGGCTGCCCATTGGCAAGCAGCTGCTTTTATTTTTATTTATATAAAAAGCACATTAAAGCTGAGATACAACCTGAAAGACGACAATAAACCACTAACTATCACAATCATCAGCACTTTTAATAGTTTACTTTACAGACTAATAATATGCTGTTGTTCTATTGGAATTTTCATTCCAAAATGGCCACTGCACCATCTAGTGGCTGTTTCCCAAATCGCACTAGAGTGTCGTCTCTTGGCGATTCTATGCTCTTTGATCTAATGGAATACAAAAGGTATCCTGAGTGTTTGTATATGTATATCGCGCGACTTACACCCTCTCCGAGGTATCACTCAAAAGCATCAGTTAACTGGACAAATTTCCAATCAAACACATTGCAAGTTCTAATCTCAAAAGACTTAAGATAAGAGCATTAAATCACAAGCAAAAGAAACGCATTCTCTCAGACTAGTCCTCGCAAGAGAGTCTGTCCTCATCGAGACCCACAGAAGACTGAGAGCGAGAGAAGGAGAGAGATGGCCATTGCAGTTTGGGCTTGGCTTTGAAACGCTACGCCAACCAGCGATTGGTAGCAACGTCATCAGCACGAAATGCGGATCTGCCAATGCCGTTGTCATGAGAAATCGACACCGTTCGTACCTGTATCACACGCGTAAAACGACACACCCACATACAAACAAACACACACATAAACCCAAAATACGTTCTGCGAGCGAACGTAACAACTACACTAATTTTGCAGTGTAGCAATCTTTTTTTCAGATTGACTACAGAATAAACCACTGTTGTCCAGTTAACAGTTGCTTAATTAACTAAATTTGCCTACTGTAGTTAACCTAGTTAAGATTTAAACTGCCCTTGAAGCTCAATACTAGTACCGTTAAAGTCAAAATTATTTTCCCCCCTTTGAATTTTTTTCTTTTTTAAATATTTCCCAAATTATGTTTAACAGAGCAAGGAAATTTTCACAGTATGTCTGATAATATTTTTTCTTCTTGAGAAAGTTTTTTTTATTTTATTTCGGCTAGAATAAAAGCCGTTTTAAATTTTTTAAACCATTTTAAGGTAAAAATTATTAGCCCCTTTAAGATATATATATATATTTTTTTTTTTGATAGTCTACAGAACAAACCATCATTATACAATAACTTGCCTAATTACCCTAACCTGCCTAGTTAACCTAATTAACCTAGTTAAGCCTTTAAATGTGACTGTATAGAAGTGTCTTAAAAATATCTAGTCAAATATTATTTACTGTCATCATGGCAAAGATAAATTAAATCAGTTATTAGAAATGAGTTATTAAAACTATTAGGTTTAGAAATGTGTTGAAAAAAATCTTCTCTCCTTTAAACAGAAATTGGGGAAAAAATAAACAGGGGGGCTAATAATTCAGAATCAGAAATCAGAATCAGAATCAGAAAGAGCTTTATTGCCAGGTGTTCACACATACGAGGAATTTGTTTTCGGGACAGAGCTTCTACAGTGCAACAGAATTACAGAGACAGGACTAAAAACAGATAATAAATATATTTTAAAATATATTTAAATATATTTATTTATTATATTTATTTATATTTAAATTAATATTTAATTTAATTCTGACTTCAACTGTATTTTTCAAAATATCTAGTACAATATTGTCATCATGGCAAAGACAAAAGAAATGAGCTATTAAAAATAGGTTATTAAAAGTGTTGTTTAGGATATTCTCTCAATTAAACAGCAATTGGAAAAAAAAATAATAATTAAAATTTTACAGGGCTAATTTGTCTTCAACAGTAGGTGTATTTTCTTTTATTGTTAATTTTTTCTTCACATTTATTTATTTATTTAATTTTCTATTGTTTTTTCAATTTAAATTTCAATTTAATTGCAACAGAATTATTTGAAATTATTTTTATTTCAAATATTTCATTTAATCATTTAAATATTTAATTTAAAATCAGCACGTTTTTTTATTATACTAATTTTGTTGTTATTACATTTAGTTCATAAGTCAGTACAGACTAAGCTCTTTATATAGTACATGTTATCAAATCAATTAGCATAAAGCTCGATCATTTTAAACTGCGCTTCAGATCAAAAAAAACAAAGAGGACATCGACACCATCAAGAACAGTGGCCCGTCTGAGGATATAAAAAACCAGCTCCATCTGCTCGACACCAGAGTCACCACACTGGAGTCAAAAGTCCAGAGCATTGAACAGGTATCACCGTAATCTCACTCATATGATCGTATGAACACTTTTATGACTGAATTGACCTTTTATGATGTTCTGCTTGCTCTTCACAGACCGTCCAGAGAAAGACGTGCAGCAGTAACCCATGCCAGAACTCTGGAACCTGCTTGAACCTGCTAGACGCTTTTCATTGCCTCTGTCCAGACAATTGGCAGGTCAGTCATGAAAACAGACGTCTGTGTGCTTCAGTGTGTTCATGTGTGAATCTGACCTGCTGCAACACTCTTTTTCTCTTTATTTTGTGCTTAAATTTGAAGATTTTACTAAGAGAACATTTTTCTAATATTGTTTTGAGATTTTTAGCTTTTAATAATATTCATTCCGTCTTATTTAAAGAAAATATCCACTTTACAATTTCTTTTATCTTGTTTTACACATTTGTGTCTGTATATTTTAATGGAGCCTTTTTTACAAGCCTGTTATGACGTGTTTAACGGTCATCAGCATCTTAAATGCTTAAAGGTTTTTAATATTTATATATTTTTTAAACATATGAACATTTATGTGTATTTATGTATGTAGTATATCATCCCTGCTTCAAATTACAAAAAACATATTACCATGCGAGTCGTTTCTTATGAAGCGTCTATGGGACAGGACAGTAAATTTGACGTTATTCTCTCCTCTGGCTGCCGTCATTAATCTCACAATTTTTTTTCCCTTTTTCTGAAAGTCTTTATAACATCATCTTTGAGTTTTTCGTTCATTATTTCAGCTAATAGGATTATAAAAAAATATTATTATACTTCTATTCACCGCACTCTAGGTTTTCCCAACTATGGTGACTTCTGCTACTGAGAAACCCAGAAATGTGAAAAGGGTCTATTACAGTACATACGTCTTTAATCTGTTTTCTCAAAATAATTTTTGAGAGTATAAAAAAATGTTTTTGAGAATATTTTTGTAATGTGATTGGGACGCTGACAATGGAGTAGAGCTGCACAATTTATCGTAAAAAGATTGCAATCTCGATTTAACCCCCTAGACCAGGGGTAAGGAACCTATGGCTCGGGAGCCACATCTGGCTCTTTGACTAAAGATATGTGGCTCTCCGGCTGTCTCTCTTCAATAATATTTTAAAGTTTAAAAAATTATAACTGTCCTAGAAGTTTCCTATTAAAAATACAATTACAATTCCCTTTATATTGTATTTTCTACAGCAAAATGAATAAGAACTCAGTTTACAATAAAAAGACGTTTCAACCAATGTGCATATGTGGCACTGTGGTTTAACTTAAATCGCGACACCAATAAAGGGCAAGCAAGTTACATTTCTGTGGTAACCTCACGCACATAAATTCAAACAACATTCATGAGTGGCAATGGCAAAAAGTAAATAATCTATAAATTGTCCTTTCTTCATACATGATGCGTCAAATTTGTTTTTTTTTTGGTTTTTTTTTTGTTTTGTTTATAAATAAATAAAGGTTTCGTTATATAGAGACCACAAATGGCTCGTTAAAAATGCATTTGATAAAAAAAAAAATCAAAAATGGCTCTTTGCTGAAAAAAGGTTCCCGACCCCTGGCCTAGAATTATTCTTAATCCAGAATAATAATCCAGAATTAATTCTTAATCCAGCATTTATACGATTCTGCCAATCATTTTTTCAAGTTCAGGAGAGAAGCAAAGACGGCCGCACAAGTCTTCACGTTGTTTTACATACAATGTTCAACAACGTGGACAACTCCAAATGGTGTTGAAAGAGTCACATACTGTGTTTATATAGTATAATTCAACTAAAAATGTAATTTCTGTCTTCATGTAATGATGCATTCATGACCGCGAAAACACACGTGACGTGAGCTGACCGTGAGCTGTTACCACAGAGAGGGCAGGCGCGCGCCTGTGAATGATGCCCACTTTAGTCATAGATATATACATTAGATGTCGCCTACTCTACTGTTGTCTATTAGAAGGAATGCGTCAATAGAGCCACCATTTTAGGACAGGGTAGCGCTCCTTTGAAATGAATGCAGGACCAAGGTGAAGTGGAGAACTGTGGCCATCCAAAGCCAGAGAAATACACATACACACATATAGCTATGATCGGGAGTTTTCCCCGGTGGTCCGTATGCAAATATTTTTTTAAATTACGAAATATTATAATTTTACATCACTTTTCTACATTGATGGATGTGACACAGGCATTCCTGACAAAGAGTGAGTGTTTGTGTGCATGGAAATGCATTACCCTTCTTCCCTGTTTAATTTGATCTAATCCATGTCCTGAAACACCCCCCCCTCTCTCCTGCTTTTACTTTTCATTCTGACAGAGGGAGCGATTCGTTTGTGAATGAATCTCTGTTATGAACGACTCGTTCACTTAGCTGACAATAATACAAGTTTCTGCCAGCGTCGCGTCATCTTGTTATATTTCATAACATTGTTTGCTTATTTTATTCAACAAAACTAGCATAAGCTTAGAATTTAGTGCGAGTTATGGTCACTGCAGTAAGAGACTGTATTATCATCAATAACATTACTTGTTGAGCACAAAAGTTCATAACATACAAAAACATAAAAAAAATTCTTATCTATGAAATGTGATGACTTTGTGCTTTGTTTTCTTTGTTTGCTCGTTACTACACCCGTACACAGCATCTTCACATTGGCACACTGTCTTGACTAGTGCGGTTGAATGACGTTTGTCCTAGGAGCACTGTACCAATATGGCGGCACTATTGACGCATGCTCAGGGTCCCTAAGTGATATCTAGTGTATATATCTATGCACTTTAGTGAACAGAACCTGCATAGGCTGTGAATAACAGGTAATAAAGTTGTAAATAACATTCAGTTTGTGGCACAGAGCGTTCGTTTTGGAGCTGCTCGGGAAGTATGAACCGCACTTAGCAGTGAAAATGAAACCGAAAGCGCACGCACATCATTTAAATAATCATCGCATTTTAAAGTTATGATTACGACAAGCATTTAAAATGTTTTTCATCACAGCGAACACAAAGTGTTGTGCATGAGAATAAATGTTTAACAGTGTCAGTATAACTACTCTAGCCTATGTAATGTTGAATATAATGCAAGAGGGAATCTGATAATGACAACTGTCTGATTTTACCTGAGGAAAAAAATGGTCTAACAATGTTGTCAGTGACAGATTGCAAGCATATGTCTTAAACACAATAATTCAACATCAGAATTATGAATAGTTGTATTCTAAAATAATAATAATAGCCTACTCATACTAACCTTTATTTTACATCTACAGAATCGTGAGAAAATCGTGATCTTTATTTTAAGCAAAAAGTTGCGATTCTCATTTTAGCCAGAATCGTGCAGCTCTACAACGGAGTGTGGATCTAGATGCAGGATTTATTATGGGAATGGTCAGGCAAGCAATGGTCAATACAGGAAACAAATCTATATATTTGTGTCTGTAGATTTCAATTTCAGTGCATACTGTAAGCCTTTAATCTGTTTTTTTTTTTAGAGTAGAAAAAAAGACATTTTTGAGAATTGTTTAAAAAGAAAACGTCCAGTATACAGTACACAAGTGTTTCTTTTATCTCGCTTTATAAATTTGTGTCTGTAGACTAAAATGGCAATGCATAATTCTTTAATCTGTTTTCCCAAAATAATTTTTTTGACAGTAAGAAAAATAGTTTGAGAATTTTCTAAAGCAGATATCCAATATACACTTTTAAAAGTTTCTTTTATCTTGCTTCATATGTGTGTGTTTACAGATTTCAATTACAATGCATAAGTCTTTAATCTATTTTATAAAAATAGTTCTTTGAAAGTTAAAGAAATTATATATTTGAGATTTTTAAAATAGAAAACATCCAGAAAACAGAAAACATCTTTATACATTTGTGACTGTAAAATTCTATTACAGTGCATAATTCTTTAATCTCTTTTCTCAAAATATTTTTTTTGAGAATACAAAAAATAGGCTTTTGAGAATTGTTTTTTAAAAGAAAACACCCAATATAAAGTTTTAAATGTTTCTTTTGTCTCCTGCTTTTTACATTTGTGTCTGTAGATTTAAATTACAATGCACAATTCTTTAATCTCTTTTCTCAAAAGGATTTTGTGAGAGTGTAAAAAAATAGTTTTTGGAGAATATTTTAAAAAGAAAACATCCAATATACAGTTCAGGTGTTTCTTTTATCTCGGTTTATACGTTTGTGTCTGTAGAGTTCAATTACAATGTATATTTCTTTAGTCTGTTTTCTCAAAAAACATTTTTGAGAGTATAATTATACATATATTTGAGAATTTAAAAAAAAGAAAACATCCAATATACACTTTTCAATGATTATTTTATCTTGTTTTATACATTTGTGTCTGTAGAGTTCAATTACAGTGCTCAGTTCTTTAATCTGTTTTTTTTTAATTATTTATTGAGAGTTAAAAAATTATATAAAATTTTTTTAAGTTTTTAAAAAAATAAAACCTGTAATATACACTTTTAATTGTTTCTTTTATCTTGCTTCATATATTTGTTTCTGTAAATTTCAATTGCAGTGCATAATTCTTTAATCTGTATTCTCAAAAAAAAAATTGAGAATACAAATATTATATTTTTGGGAATTTTTGGGAATTTTTTGAGACTTTAAAAAAAAGAAAACATCCAATATACACTTTTAAGTGTTTCTTTTATCTTGCTTTATACATTTGTCTATGTAGATTTTTGTTTTATCTTAGCTGTTTTCAGTATTTTCTAAATTATGATAATTTGTAATAAAGTAATTATGTTTTAGTGATAAAAGAGATTCCCAAAATTTGTAAAAAAAAGTTTGCCTCCGTGTCAAAAAAAGCAACTTTGAGTTCATTCAATGTTTAGATTTTTGTGTTAGAAAAATAATTGAACAATACCCAATTTGCACATTCAAATATAACGAAAAAATATATAAAAAAAATGTTTACAATGTCGCCACTGGCTTGCATAGTTCGGGACTTGTGGAGCTGCGCATCGATGGATTTGCTCTTCAGTGTTTGGACTTTCAGCAGTGAAATTTAAACCACACTGAACTGAACTGAACTTCAACTCTGAAATCTGGACTGACTCAGTTTCAATTTACTAAAACCTCTATGTTAAGCTCCTTTGACACAATCTACATTGTAAAAGCGCTATAGAAATAAAGATGAATTGAATTGAACAGTTCTTAATTTAATCAAACAAATGATAAACTATTAGTATTTTAAACCCTGTTCACCTGCAGTGTCTTGAGACCCCAGTTTTCCCTTAATTAAATAAATTTGTCCTGCTGCTGTTTTCTCTTTATTTTGTGCTTCAGTTTACATATTTTAACCTGATCTGAATTTCTCCCACTCTCTGCAGGGTCCTACATGTGCTGTGGATGTGAATGAGTGTCAGGTGTTGGCAGGAACTCCACTCGGCTGTCAAAATGGAGCCACATGTAACAACACTCCTGGATCCTACACGTAATCCTGCATTATTTTTCTTCTGATTGGAGTTTTCAGTGACATATATGCCTTTACATGTATACTTTCCTGCTGATTGTCAGGTGTACCTGTACTCCAGAATGGTACGGTCCACACTGTACGTCTCGCTATGATGACTGTGCGGGTGGAAGTCAAGATCTGTGTGTTCACGGACTCTGTATTGATTCAGACCGAGTAAATCCCAATGAGGTGATTTTATTAACTAACATTTTACTATTATACAAATCTATCAACCATTTTTTACTACAGGGCTGTTGAGTTCTTGATTCTGATTGGCTGATGAACATTCTAGGTTATGCCATTTATTTTTAGATAAACACACATCTAAAGTAGTTTTGACAGCATTACATTTACATATCCCTATGCCCAATGATTTGAGTTGCTGCGTCTCAATTCGCATACTTATACTACTAAAGTCTCCTTTTGTATTCTATGTGAATAAATTCAAGTCATGCTTCACTTTAATTCCTCATTTCAGCCCAAGTATAAGTGTATCTGTGATGCTGGCTGGACGTCTCCACCAGGAGTGTCTGCGTGCACCGCTGATATTGATGAGTGCAGTCTTCCCAGCAAACCCTGCTCTACAAACCCTCCCGTGGAGTGTTTCAACACGCTGGGCTCTTTCTACTGCGGGGCCTGTCCTCCAGGTCAGACCTCTCATGCCAGCTGAGCCATGCCAGATTACATTATTGTCATCTTGTCAGTAGTTCATCTTTTTATGTAAACAATTATGGGCACATTTATAATTCAAGGCATGTAACAAGACTTTCATTAGGATATTAGCTGTTTATTTTTACTTTTAAAATAGATATTCTGCATTCTTATTCTACATCCCGAATCGTACCCACTACCCAAACCCGACATCTAACTTAATAACTATTAATAAGCTGCAAATTATTAAAGGGCCATGAAACCCCCCCTGTCTCAGCAGGGTGTTTTCACACCTCTAGTTTGGAAAAAGTCAGGAAAGTGGGTGTGTCCAGCTCTGGGAGTGTGGGAGTGTCGGGGGAGGGAAATAGGAAAGGAGTTGCAAAGAAGGGAGTTTCCATTTGGCACTCGCTGGCAAAATAAAAACACAGATGCAGGGAAGAAAGACAGTGACTGTGTTTACATGGACATCAGTAATCCAGTTATTTGCCAAATTATTAATTTGTCGACTTTCACTTTTTATTTAGGAACATTTCCTGCATGTCCCCCGTGAGAGGAACTGCTGGAGAGTGGAGTTTAATTAAATGTTTGATACCGCACGGCGTAAAAAAAATCCTCCGCATTTCTCTGTAACTTAGATGCATTTGGTAGGTAGCGTCAGAAAGCCGTGTGTGTATATCCTGTCACAAAATGCGGCGAAAATCCTACACGACAGTAATTGGTTGATTGTAGTGTTTACATTCGGAGAGCAGCATTTACAGCGGATCTTTCAGTCTATAATATTGTTCTATAATATTGCAGTGATGTTAACATACTGTAAACTTAGTAACTTAATCATTTTGATAATGATATATTTTAAAAAACTGAAAGAGCACTGCTGACGATAAAAACTAACTTTGCCATCTGAATGAACAAACAAAGGGCACTGCTCTCACACACGTCACACACCTACCAAATCTGTAGACACAGGACAATAAACTGGAGCCGTGTCTTTTTTAAAAGGAGACAAGCAGCAAATCCGGATTTCATTATTTCTAGATGTGAAATGCTCTCAGGTAAAAATGTACATTAGAAAAGCATTTCTGTCGCGTGTCGCGTGCACTGTATTCCACACGTGAGTCCAGCTGCGCTCTCATAGTGGGGAAATCAAAACATAACTTTCGTTGCAGCACAATAATAAGCGCAACACATTGATAAATGCAACACTGACGACCCAGGTCTCCAAATTCTTGTTCTTTCACTTGTTTTGGCAACACAACGTGGCATCTCTCTGTCCTCTGAACACTGTAACAGGTAAAACAGTCTTCGAAGCTATGATGCATATAAATGAAGTTGCACCGCATACACAATAGAGCGCGCTGATTGGTTTAAACCAAGTCTTTCTCATGAATTAAAGCCGCACACTCAGAGACGTCACAATGTACTCGCAGGTACAGACATCCACTTTCTACGCTGGACTACACACAAGTATCTAATCACCGTGATGCAGTTTCAAACCGGAAGAACAAATTTGCTCAAAATAACACAAAAAAACAAACAATTTTCACTTTTTAGTGCAATATATGTGTCCTAACAGTGTTTATAGCAGCGTGGGACACATATATGACTGTCAACACCTTTGTCAAAAACAAAGTTGTTGTATTATTCTGGTTGAAAGTCTCTGCGCATCCTAATAGCAATCATTAAATTAAAGTGGTCCACATGTATTTATACATTCATTCATTTATTTTCTTGTCTGCTTAGTCCCTTTATTAATCTGGGGTCGCCACAGCAGAATGAACCGCCAACTTATTCAGCACGATTTTACGCAACGGATGCCCTTCCAGCCACAACCCATCTCTGGGAAACATCCACACACTCATTCACTACAGACAATTTAGCCTACCCAATTCACCTGTACCGCATGTCTTTGGACTATGGGGGAAAACCGGAGCACCTGGAGGAAACCCACGTGAACGCAGGGAGAACATGCAAACTCCACACAGAAACGCAGACTGACCCAGCCGAGGTTTGAACCTGCGACCCAGCGACGTTCTTGCTGTAAGGCGACAGCACTACCTACTGCACCACTGCGTCTATTTATATATATATTTTATTATTCTGTGGTAGGTGTAGGAGCAAGAAAAATACGTCCATTGAAAACGTTTTGTCTGAACATTACGATACACTGTCTTATATGCGTGTCAAGATATGTAATTGCATACTCTCTTCACACAGAATCACAGACGTGGATTCAGACAAGGCAGGCAAACATCAACAAACTACCTTCTTTTTTATGTTTGGTGTTGTTGTTACTAATTGTACCAATTTGTATGATAATTTGCAATTTCATGGTGGGACAGGGGCGTAGATTTAGCATGGACGGTGGGGATGTGTCCCCACCAATATCCATCAACTATTGAAATGTCCCCACCAAAAATGTAATTCACCTAAAAAATCGTGTTGTCAATATTAACATGCCGAAAGGGTTAAATCTCATCTCTCCTCGAGTCGCACCGCCCCCCAAACAAATAAACTCCCCCCAAGTCAAGCACATAAACTCAAGTTTCCTATGGAAGGAGTCCATTGCAATAATAATATTTTTCCCGCTTTAACGCACAATCTATTGTCGATCCCTGCCAGTTCTCCTAATCTGTCAGAGGAGCATGTCTAATATCGGTTGAAATAATTTGTCAGAAATAATACAGCCTGTGCTCCATCTTTTATATACCTATATATGAGACACGTTTCATTTACACTGTGGCTAACATAAACGGTAGTCTTTATTAAACTTTCTCTTTATCAGTTAATAGACATTATTTTAACATCAGGCCGTGGCCAGCTTATTAAGAAAGAGTGCTATTCTTTTTTTGTGAAAAACTGAACATTTTTGCAGTTATTCACCTGATTTTCTATTTAATTATGACATATATTGCATTGTAGTGACATAAGAACAAGTTTTTGCTGGATTATCTTGCGGGATGGTTATCATAACCACATTTTTTGATGTACAAAAAAATATGTCCTGCCATTTTGTCAAAATTCTTATCACACTATTTTACTATTTTAAGTGTTTATTTACAAATGTACATTTAAATTGTAAGTTTTATTTTACAGTTTTATAAATAATGAAAATTTAGAATTAAGAAATATGAAAAGATAATTATTTTTAAAATATTAATTTATTATCATATATCATTACGTTTAATCTTCTTAGAAATCTGTTAAAACTTGTATTAAATTTAAAAATGAAGCCTACAGGCAAATAACAAACTGGTCAGAGCATTCAACTGTCCTCAGAATTTGACCATTTGAATAATAAGAAAAATTAAAACATAATAATATTATTCCAACTTTTGGTGTTTCAAACCAATTAAACACCCCTTGCCTACGGGCCTGACTATTTATTTGAACTTAATAAATTGTATGAAGAGGGGATTAATTAATAAAATATTTGAATAGCAGTTAAATAATTAATAGCT
>CAIGQZ010032287.1:9633210-9654616 GCA_903798205.1 Danio tinwini
TATAACTTGCCAAAATTGCATAATTAATTACCCCGGATAGCAAAAACAAAACTTAAACAAACCATCCATTACAGACACAAGAGTAATAATGAAACACACCCAAAAAAAAATAAGAAGAACATAGGATTCAACTTAGAAAGATTTAATGAACTAATTTAAATGGCAAGTTCAACTAAGCAACAACAAAATATAAAGTCAATATCCCACAATCAATTTATTAACACAAAACACTGTAACAGGTAGTCTTCGAAGCTATCATCCATATTAATGAAGTTGCACCGCATACACAATAGAGCGCGCCGATTGGTTTGAACCAAGTCTTTCTTATGAATTGATGCCGCACACTCAGGGACATCACGATGTACTCGCAGGTACAGACATCCACTCTCCACGCTTGATTACACACAAGTATCTAATCGCCGTGACACGGCTTCATTTTAAGCTGTATAGAAGTGTCTTTAAAAATATCTAGTAAATATTATTTACTGTCATTATGGCAAATATAAAATAAATCAGTTATTAGCAATGAGTTATTAAAACTATTATGATTAGAAATGTGTTAATAAAATCTTCTCTCCATTAAACAGAAATTGAGGAAAAATAAACAGAGGGCTAATAATTCTAATATTCTGCATATATTGCCATATATCCGATTTCCATATGGGTGTCCTAAAGTGTTTGAAACTAAAATCTGTGGGACTATGGTTGGTTCTTCAGTAGCAAGAATGTATAACTCTCTAATAGACCAATGTATTACAGTTCTGACTGATTTATGGATAAAACAAAATGTTCTTCTCTAGATCCATGATGGTCCACATGAGCATTCTCCACTCCTGGCTCAAGTGTGTGGAACTTCTAGGCCTCCTCCCGTCACGTCCTCAACAAATGTCATCTATGTTCGCTTCAGGTCAGATCACAGTTTAAACCATAGAGGCTTCAGTGCTCAGTTCTCAGAAGGTAAGTCTCATCTTTATACATGAGCTCACCATTTTTAATGGTTTTGTTGAATCAACCTCATTGACTGCTCTTGTGGTTTCCAGCATGTGGATCCTTTATAGTGACTGATAATGTTGGCGGGGAGATTGCTTCTCCTCGGTATCCATACCCTTACCCACCAAATCAGGACTGCAGCTGGATCATACGGGCGCAGGAGCCATGTAAGTTTGCTGGTCATGGCGTTTATAATCTTAGGCCCTGTACACACAAACACGGTTATTTTGGTTTCGTACACAAGAAATCGCAGTATCAGGTGACTGAAACTGAACTTTCTAAAAACTTAGGGTGAAGGTATTCTTAAACTTGTGTTACAGTGTGGCTACGAAAACAAATGTTTTTGCCATATGATGTCAGCATGGTTGCTGTACTCTTCTTTCTGATTGACCAACACAGCTTTTTTTCCAATGCTGGGTTCACACCGAACGTGGTAGACGTGACTGGGGGGAATTTTACATGTCTAACATGCTGCGCTTTCCATGTCGTTCTCACCACATGACTGTAATTTGCCTCTGTTTGTACATTTGCATTGACTTTGTATGTAACATACTCACGCATATACTTTTGAGCCCAGCATAAATGGCTTTTATCGCCTTTTAACTGTTGGTTTGGCATGCCCTTAAAGGTCCCATGAAATTTGAACAAAGTTTTTTAAATGTTAATATTAGTATTGTTGGTTTTTAGGATATCTATAAGTTAAAGCACATCAAAACAGTGACAAAATTTGCGTTTTGAAGATATAAACCTGATATAAACATGTAAAGCTAGTAGTTTCAATGGATCAGCGCTTTTATTCAAGTCAACTCATGATACAGTGTCTCATCAAATCTTCCGACCAATCAAATTCTCTTTAGTATCTGATATGCCCCGCCCCCTACAAGACACTTCACACTTGATGCGCTTGATCTCAGCCACTCTCACTGGGAGAGCTTTGATAAAAACTAAATGTTATTTGACTGTTTTTTTTTAAAGGGGAGGAGCTACTAAGTCCCACCCTCTTTTTATGTTTGGGTTGAGATTACATCAATCATCAAATAAAAATGCACATTTCACAGCGGATCACAGTGCGTTTTTGCATTTACATGCGGACGGAGATTATTTTTATTGTTTTTTTTTTATACGAGGGCGAGAAATTAGCATTTTTAAAAATACCTGTGTACATGTGGATATGGCTAAATTTAATTCAAATTTATGACCTTTTATGCAAAATTTGCTAAACTATTCATTTTCTTTCAGTCAATCACGTGACTTTGTCCTTCACTGACTTTGAGATTGAGATGCTGAATAGTAACTGCACTCATGACAGCGTGGAGATCTTGGATGGAGACAATATTCAAGCACCGTCTGTTGGTAAAAAAAAAAAAAAAAAAAAAAAAAAACTTGACTCTGATTGCAATATGATGTTTGTTGATGCTAATTTTGGTTAGTAGTAACATAGTATCCTTATTCTAGGTCGATACTGTGGGAGTAATTTGCCACACCCGGTCACTTCATTGAGCAACGCCATGGTGGTTAAGTTTGTGTCAGATTCTGCAGTAGGGAAGAAAGGTTTTCGGGCGACCTACATGGCCTCAACTTCAGGTCCGATTTCTGCATTCATTTCAAAATACACTACCTGTCAAAAGAAAACAGTAAGATGTGTTATTGTTTTATAATAAGCTTATTCTGATCACCAAGGCGGCATTCATTTGATCAAATATACAGTAAAAAGTGATCAGTTGTGAAATATTATGATTTTAAATGTTTTATTTATTGCTAATATTCAAAGCTGAATTTTTATCATCATTAATCTACTCATCGGTCTCACATGATCCTTCAGAAATCATTTTAATGATTTGATGCTCTGTTGATCAGCTATTTTTGGTACAAAAACACAAATAATTATTACAATTAACACCTGCTTACAATTATTTTTTTTGCCTTGCTTTATAGTATCGTAGAAACTGTGACACATTTTACTTTTAGGATTCTTTGATTAAAATAAAAGTATAAAATTATAGCTTTTATTCGCAATCTCTTTTTTACCTGATGAAAGTATTTTATACAATTTATTGTGATGAATAAGAGGAAACAAATGGTATTGTAATTTATATGGTACATTTTAATGGTATTGTATTAGTTTCACAAACTGGCAACAAAAACAATAATAATATTCAATTGTTTTCTAGAGCAGATCATGATGCTAGAATTTTTAAAGGATTCTGTGACACTGAAGATCAGTGCTTAATTTGTGAATTGCAAGGTCCCAGAACAGATCGGGGTAACGGATCTGGCATGTGGGAGGGGGAGGAGAATGGTTGAGGAGGGTGATCGGTAAAATGAGGTGCCGGATCCGATTTTAGAGGTGCCGGATCCGGTGTGTTCCTGCACAAACTGCTGAAGACTGTCTTTCTTAAAGAGCCCTTATTACACATTAAAAAGGGTCATATTTTAGTTTTATGGGTCTCCAACTACAGCCTGATATGCATGCAAGGTCAAAAAACTCTTTCATGGTCTTATAATATGCATTTATTTTTACCTAATTATTCCAGTGACTCCCATATGAATCGTTCAGCGATTCATTTGTTCCCAAACCCCTCCTTAGCGAAAAGCTAATCTTCGCTGATTGGATCGATGACAGCCTGTTGCGATTGGTCGACAGCATTCAGCACGAGACAGTAAAATGCCCAGCGCAGTTTATCAAGCCCCCAGGTCGCCAACATTGGTATAGGATCCAGCGGATGCCCAAAACACACTTCATAGTAAACTTACTAACAACACTAAACAATACCCGGTTCTCAACAGTGTTATTCAGACACCTCACCCCCGAAAGCAGTGCAGTTAAACACCAGCATATTGCTCTATGCTTAACTATGACACACATTCAGTATTAATCCACACAGCAGCAAAAGCTGAACTATTCTGAACCTTGACCGCTGCACGTGTGTAGGATCAGGTAACGGTGGCCATAGCAACGACAAACGACAGTAGAACGAGCTCACAAACGCATTTAAATCTGTAAACAAAGCAGCACGCATCGCGTTTTCAACGTGGCATCAGACGTGATATGAGAATATAAAGAGTTAACCTGATACAGTACAAACGATTACAAGTAACAAAACATGTAGATCATTTCTATTTGCAATCATTGCTGTGGTACCTCTTGCGTGAAGTGTTATATGTTTTCAGGGCTTACCTGCACTCTGCTTTGCCCAACAATCACATCCCCAGCTGGGGGGTTGTAGCGTTCACCAGCGCTCCTCCTCTGTCCTCTGACAAGCTATCTCTGTGGGCTTCCATCGCGCTCACCCTGAGCCTTCGTAAGCCTTTCCAGTGCTGCGCACCAGCCCGAAGCCCAGCATGCAGCAGCCTGCCTTTGTTTGACTTTGTGCCTAATAAACTCCTTATTTTGCCCACACCCCTGGTGTATTGTCTGTCCATTACAAAATGGAGGAAGAAACTAATCCATGAGCTGTGTTCCTGTCCAGCTCTGTCAAAGTCTCATATATCAGTAGTCTTTTCTGATCCTTGCTTTAAAAAACGGCTGATGAATCGCCTATTGTGTGCAGATTTCCGAACCACTCCTTTCCCTCACACTTCCAATAATATCCAGGTAAGCACAGCGTCTTCATGACTCATGACTTCAGGATCTGTTTGTCTTTGCTGCTGTGTTAGTGGGCGGGGCCGCAGGTTTAAATTTTCCTGGGTCTGCGCGCAACCATTTTGTTTCGTATCCACGTCACGCCGAAAAGGCTAAAGACTCGTTATTAAGACGATTCATTTAAACCACTATGAGTCGACTCTTTTTTTTTAGATGAATCAATAGTTTTAAAAACTGTCCACTTTCAGATTTAAGCCTTAGCTGGATATTTCACTTTACTTAGAGCTGTGTTACACACTACATGGAAGGTCATTTTCAAAAACCCATAATAGGGGCTTTTTAACATGTATCTTTAAACTCCAAGAATTTTAAACTAAATTCAATTTAAAAATGCTATTTAATATTACAATAACACTTGACAATTTTACTGTCTTTGTGTCCAGAATAACCTTATTATAAAAAAATTTACACATTTCCAAATTGTTTACTGGTAGACCACATTCATCTAAATTATGCTGCATTTTAACACTTGTCAGTTGCTTATGTTCTTCAGGCTGTGGTGGGCTCCTGAACATGGAGTCAGGCGCATTTAACAGTCCAAACTATCCTGATGTATACCCACCTAATGTGGAGTGTGTGTGGACCCTCACCAGTTCCCCTGGCAACCGCGTACAGCTCTCTTTCATGTAAGCCAATCGAACGGATAAATTGATCTCACAAATGTAATGGATGCATCAAAACAATCTTGCACTTTTTGTGATGCAGAATGTTTCAGCTTCAACCCAGTTCAGACTGCAGTAATGACTACCTGGAGATTCGGGAAGGACACTCCACTGGTGCTCTGGTTGGTCGTTTCTGTGGTGACTCCCTGCCTACCAACTACACCTCTATTACGGGCCACATACTTTGGATTAAGTTCATCTCAGACTCCTCGATCAGTGGAGCTGGATTCAGAGCAGTATTCTCCCACTGTAAGTCAGAGCGAAGGATTACTCTTATCTTTTTGGCTTGGAGCGTACTAAAAAACAAACAAACAAAAAAACAGCTAAGACTGCAATTTGGGGGCTATGCTGATAAACGGGTCATAAACCCTTCTGTCTCAGCAGTGTTTTCACACCTCTAGTTTGAAAAAATCAGGAAAGTGGGTGAGTACAGCTTTGTTTAGGTGGGTGTGTTGAATGGTGAAGGGAAGGCTTTTATTACGTGCATAAAAACAACTAATTTGCTCACCGCCAACACAAACACAGATGCAGGGGAGATGAACAGTGATTCGGAGAGCAGAATTTACAGTGGATCTGAGAATGCTGTCTAACTTTGCCATCTGAATATTGTAGTGATATTACTATAACTATATGAGCCGAAAGGCAAAGCTCTCCGGTCAATTTACCGGTCAATCTACATTTCTACTCTCACCTATGGTCATGAGCTTTGGGTCATGACCGAAAGGACAAGATCTCAGATACAGTTTCCTTCTCAGGGTGGCAGGGCGCACTCTTATAGATAGGGTGAGGAGCTCTGCCACCCGGGAGTAGAGCTTGGAGTAGAGCCGCTGCTCCTTCACATCGAGAGAAGTCAGCTGAGGTGGCTTGGGCATCTGTTTCGGATGCCTCCTGGACGCCTACCTAGGGAGGTGTTCCAGGCATGTCCCACCGAAAGGGGAAAAACCCAGGACACGCTGGAGGGACTATGTCTCTCAGCTGTCCTTGGAAAGCCTCGGGATCCTTCCGTAGGAGCTGGTGGAAGTGTCTAGGGAGAGGGAAGTCTGGGGTTGCCTCCACGACCCAGCCCCATAAAAGGGGTAGAAAATAAATGAATGAATGAATGAATATTACTATACACTTTGTAACTTCAATCATTTTGACTAAGGCATGTCTTCAAAAACTGAAAGAATACTGTTGATGATACTAAATTTGCCATCTGAATAAACATAAACAAAGAACATGAATCATACCTTACACCACTGTATTGCTCCATTTACACTAATATGTTTTAGTTTTAAAACTCATAACTTTTGTTACAGTTACGCCTTCCGTCCACAATACCCTAGAGTTTTTGACCCCCGAAATCGGAGAGTTTTAAAAAGCGCTGAAGAGGTCATTTTCATTTTTAAAATGCTGCTGCTCCGTGTCTGTGTAAATGGAGGAAAACGGAGACATCTGCCAACATTTTCTCAAAATCAAGTGCACAAAGTTCAAACTTGCATCCTTTCCTTAAGTTCTGGTTTGCTAGTTGCCAGGTTTCTGCAACAAAACTAGCACAATGCCCAGTCAAATATAGCCCAAAACTAGCCCAATAATATAAAAACATAAAATATGCTATCGCCTATTTGAAAAATTTTTATTCAATTCATCTTTATTTGTATAGTGCTTTTACAATGTAGATTCACGTAGAAGATTATAGTGAACTGAGACCGTGTCAGTTCAGTTTTCAGTGTTGAAGATTAGTTCAGTTCAGTGTGGTTTAACAATCACTGCTGAGAGTCCAAACACTGGAGTAATCCATCGATGCGAAGCTCTACAAGTCCCAAACTACGCAAGCAATGTAAAAGACATATTTACATCAAAAATTTTTTTCTTTGAAAAAAACTGCATATTAGTAATATATTAGTATATACTAACTGCATATACTAACTGTATATTAGTATTATTAGTCATGAAAATGAATGATCTTAAATTAAATTGATGGCACAGCTGGCATGGTGTCTCCCATGTGACTGACGTGTGCCATCAGCTTTAAAATATAATAGATGTGGGCAAATGCAGAACAACTCTTCCATTTAAATACAATTGAATTGTAAATTCACTGACTTTCTTATGTAGATTACAAATACTTTTCATCTCAGTTATTATTTACCATAAATCCTGGAAAAGTCTTACCAGGCTGTGAATATAGAAATTAAAACAACAGTGCACACAGTCTCTCCTCTAGTGTCCCTGCACCTCACAAAAGTGTTCGTTTTTCTAATCTGTTAAAGTTTTTTATCATTGGTAGAATATAAATTTGGTAGAGTAAAATATTTACATCATAATTGATGATAAAGAAACTTTAACCCACAGAATGAAGTACAACCTATGGAAAGTGGTTAAAAGTAGTGCAATTATGTGGGAAACTGAAGACCTGGCAACCCTGGATGGACCTGAATAGTCATGGTTGCACTGGTTGTACAAGTCTGAAATTAGGAACTCTTGTATTGTAATATCTAAACTTTTTTTTGCTTCTCAGTGTTTGGGAATGATATCACCGGCAGTACAGGACTGATAGCTTCCCCCCTTTATCCGCGTACCTACCCAAACAATGCAGACTACCGCTGGACTGTCACGGTGGATTCAGATTCCCACGTCCAGATTCAATTCCTGGACATCGACATCGAAGACGTGTTCAATTGCTTTTATGATAAACTCAAGGTCTGCACTCTTGTCTGAAATGTAGTTTTTAAATGCTATAATGGCTCAATAAAGGATTTAATAGTATATGATGGAAATGAGGTTCAAAAATCTATACATCCCTTCCTTAGATATATGATGGTCCAAGCACTAACTCTTTCCTTCTGGGAGAGTTCTGTGGCCTGACTCTGCCTAACCCAGTAAGAAGTTCAGGCAGCGCTATAACTTTTGAGTTTCAATCTGACGTTGTGATTGGAGGGAAAGGCTTCCTCATTGAGTGGACTGCCGTTCAGGAATCTGGTCCATTGCCCACTATAGAACCAGGTTAGTTCCCCAAGGATTCTGCTTAGTTCCCCAAGGATTTCAATTCAAAATGTTACTGTTTGCTTTGACTATTTCTTTCGTCTTTTCAGGAGCGTGTGGAGGAACACTCATGACTGGAGACACTCCCCAGTTCTTATTTTCTCCCGGTTGGCCCGAGCTGTATCAACATAACCTTGATTGTTCATGGGTAATCCGCTCTCCCAACTCGATAGTCGAGTTTAATCTCCTCTCTCTAGACATGGAGGATGAGGTTTCATGTCTTCACGACAGTCTGGACATCAGAGATGGTAGGGGTTTTGTCATATTCCATCACTTTAAAGAGTTGGTTCACCCAAAAAGGAAATTCGGTTAGTAATTACTCAGACTCATGTTGTTCCAATTACCTGAAACCTATGTTCATCATTAGGACACAAATAAAGATATTGTAAATGAAATCCAAAGATGTTCATAAGAGTTCCTGAAGCTTCATATGATCACAGTTGAGCCACAGAAGTCACATGGAAAAATTTGACAATGTTTTTGGTTCCTTTTCTGGACTTTAAACATCTCAGGACTGATGCAGTCTATGGAGAATGAGGGAGCTCTCTAAAATATCTTAATGTGTGTTCTAAAAATGAACAAAGGTATCAGGGGTGATAATTCATTTAATAGTCAAAAAAGCCTGCTTAAAAAGATGGGTCTTAAGAGAGAATTTAAAGGTGTAAAGACTATCATCGTTCCTTACATCCAAGGTAAGCGAGTTCCATAGTAGAGGAGCCGAAGTGTGCGAAAGGGGTATAGATCTAGAGAAGTTTGGTGAGATTTTGTGAAGAAAGAATGTAAAGTGCCTTAAAAGTGGGCAATTCATAACAGAATTTTCCTTCTTGGGTGAACCAATCCTTCAACACAAATACTAACTTGACTTTTAAGACTTAATATTATATATGTTTTTCCTAAGGTGAAACCAACTTGTCTCCACTGATTGCAAAGGTTTGTGGGCGGCAGCTGCCTGGTTCTCTGCATTCTACCGGTGATGCCATGCTCCTGCGATTCACCTCTGATGGCAGCATTAATGGCAGGGGTTTCAATGCCACCTTTTCTAGAGGTGAGCAGTCCATGGATCCAATCGTAGTCTCGATACTGCAGTGTGTTCTCTTTGCATTATACTTTTGTTTTAGACCTTGAACCATTTCTTATTTGCATCCTCCATCAGGTTGTGGTGGTTTCCTCCATACAGACAGAGGCATTCTAAGTTCCCCTCAGTATCCACAGAACTACAAGCCCAACCTGAATTGCAATTGGCAAGTAATGGTCACCCCAGGGTTTAGGGTTTCTGTAACTTTCCAAAGTCCCTTTCAAATACAGGGTTATGGCACTCAGTGCAGCACAGGTGACTACCTGGAGGTGAGTGCTTAAAGGAGAAAGTGTGATTTGGAAAAATGTTAATCATTGTGTTTGAGGGAAAATATATAAAATACTTTTATTATTTTTATATTAGTTACGGAATGGACCTGATGGCAACTCACCAACCTTGTCAGGCCGTCTCTGTGGATCCAACGTTCCATCCACATTTCAGACCACAGACAACAGCCTTTATGCCCACTTTGTTTCTGATGGCTCTAATGAAGGAAATGGCTTCAAACTGTTATTTGAAGCCCACAGTTCAGGTAGATACTTAAAATAGTCCAGTTTGTACATTTCCATTAAGCGGTTAGGTACAATACAGTACTATATGGTGTGGTGCACATTTATGTTCATTTACACTGTCAAAGTTACAGAAAAAGCAAATCATACCATACTACCTAGCACAACAGAACGTACCAGAAGGCTTGAGCTAGACTTGCAGCTGATCACTATTGTTTTGCAGTCACCAACATGAGCAACAAGTCAAGAGAATGACAACACAGGAAGCACTGTCTATAAATACACAGCCGAGAAGTGACACCGTAATAATACAGTAACGGTGCGCAACCATAAGCCATGGTCAACCTGAACTTAAACGTTGTTGTGTTTTTGTGTCAAACTGACACATGCCAAGAAGAAGAACAAAAATTTCTGTCTATTGTTGTTTATGAGGACATCTAAAAATATTAGGAAAGAGCAAGTGGTGGCATTTTCACCTCTGTTTTTGTGTGCTTACCGTATGTAAATATGGAACTTTAGGCAACATCAATTGCAACATTCTGGTGTACACCAAGCCTACCAAAAGGGTACCGTTGGCAGTCGATACGCAAGTCTGATCAGAGTTACCTGTACCGAATTGTATTTTAAACTGTGCTGAACTATAACATTCAGTGGAAACGAATCGTTAAGATTCAATCAATAATGAATGATTGCCATTAACATAAGAATAAATATTGGTGTTTGTCTCCAGCTTGTGGTGGTCTCATTGAGCTTAATGATGGAGATCCACCAGGATACATCACCTCTCCTGACTATCCATCAAACTACCCCCAAAATATTGACTGTGTGTGGATTATCACTGTTCCAAATGGGGAGGCTGTACAACTTGACTTTGAGGATGATTTCTACATTGAACCTCATTCTGGGTATGTTAGAGTACATTCAATTTAATCAATAAACCACCTACCCCCACATCCCACGCCTTCATGTGCTTTCAGCCACCGGTGTGTGTAGGTGGGTCTGTGTGACCAGCGCCCCCTGGCTGCAGGACCAGATGGCTGCCGCCTTTATCAGACTATATCCACATCCCCTGTTCCCATCCCCTGTTGCGATGTTATGTCTATGTTTATGTGTTTATGTGCTAGGGTTTTTTCCCCCTGATCTCACATTGCCCTACTTCAAGGATAGTATGAGAGGGGCCTTTTTTCATCGCCCTCTTCTCAAATGTATTTTATTTCCTCCTTCTAAACGCTACCTCTTGTCTGCCCTATTTTACCCTCAAATGTGTGATGTTTGTGCATGGTTGGGGGAGGGGGTCCAATTTCACTCCCTGTAAAAGTGTATGTGACAAATAAAGACTTTTCTTCATCATCATCTATATCATCATTATCAAAACTGCTTACATTTGCCACAACGATTTACCCATTTAGAGTAATCACGATCTTCTCTCCTAGATGTTTATTTGATTACATTGAGGTCCGGGATGGTCCCACGTCAGATTCTGATTTGATTGGCAGACTTTGTGGCAACACCCGCCCATCTACACAGCATTCTTCTGGTACCACCATGTATATACGCTTCCGAACTGATGCCAGTGTCACACATATTGGTTTCAAAGCCAAGTACTCCATTGGTAATCCATTTTGAATCCCACTGACTTTCCAACCTTTTTTTTTTCGAGCTCAATATTTCAATGACTTAAAAAGTATTTTGTCCTTAGCTACATGTGGTGGTACCTACATTGGTCAAAGTGGTGTCATCAGAAGCCCTGGTTATCCTGGCTCCAATTATCCAGACAACTCTAACTGTGAATGGTACCTAGAAGGTCCCACTGGACATTACATTACCCTCACCTACACCGCCTTTGACTTGCAGAGCTCCACTAATTGCAACAATGACTATGTGGAGATACGTGAATACAATGCTTCAGGTTTGGGATCTCCCTACACAAATCAAGTCTTTTTTTTATAAGTTCTGATCGTAGTAATGTATTATAATCTTCTCACCAGGTCGACTGTTGGGGAAACACTGTGGAAACAACCTTCCAGCTCCCATGGACACTGGAGACAGTTTTGCCTTTGTAAAGTTTGTCAGTGATGCTAGCGCGAATGCTGGAGGGTTCAGTTTATCATTTGAAGCCAGTGTTGAAGGCAAGTGTGAAATCCATAAACAAACCTTAAACAAGATGCTTGCAGTAGAGTACACAAGAGGGACTGTTGTTTGTAATATGCGACTGCTTCTTTTGGTTAAGGTCCAGTTATTAAGGTATAATCCATTGCGCACTGAGTCTGAAATTTACACTCGGCCTCTGAAACTTTTTGTCTGTCATCAAAAATATAGGCATTAACAAGCATTGAGGAGGTGTTTTGACCCTTCACAGCCACTGTACTTTGCATACTAAAGTCAAAGTCTAGAATTGTGTAAGACAAATCAATTCAATATGTCTTACAGCACTTCAGTGCAGATTATAAAAACAGATTGTGTTGGATCGCTCCCATGCTTTCCCATGCTGGTTTTGGTGTGTGTGTCCACACCTGTGACATACTGACAGTCTGTTTAGGATCAATTCAATTTAATGGACACAATATTTAGTCTTGATTTTTTGATGAGAGATGAGCATCACAATTCAGCATGGGACTCCGTGTGCAAGGTTTCTGTGTGTGACAGTTTTTTAAGATAACGAATATGAAACCTTATCTGGTAATAAAAATAAATGGTTTCTCTTGTAGAATGTGGAGGGGATCTGAATGCACTATTTGGGACAATATCATCACCCAACTACCCCAACCTCTACCCACACAGCCGAATTTGTCGCTGGAGTATCATTGTTCCTCAAGGTCGTAGGGTCACTCTTACAATCAATGACCTGAGGCTGGAGGACCAAAGTACCTGCGCATTTGACTTTGTGGAGGTGAGGTTATCTGTATGTTTTAGATGGGGTCATCCTGTATATTGTTTTCTGTGGGTATTGTTCAATTCAGAGGTTTAACACAGCCATTTTGACTCTTGGATTGGTAGATTCTAAATGGTCTGACACCCAGTGCCCCTCGATTGGATCGTTTATGTGGTACAGTCCCTGCTGGTACCCAGATCAAATCTTCAGGGAACACTATGACAGTCATTTTCAGCACAGATGCATCTGTGTCTAATGGGGGTTTCACAGCAGATTACTCATCAGAGGAGCCAGCAGGTAGGAAAGAAGAACTTTGGCTTTAAAGTAAACACTTTTGGGGGTCCTTATTTGATTTGTGAGTCTTTGCACTTTGCAGTGTGTGGTGGGATTCTCACTGAACCTGGAAACTTCACCTCGCCCGACTTTGGCAATGGAAACTACAGCAACAACCTAAACTGTGAATGGCTGATCCAGAACCCACATCACACAAATTCCTCTATTGTGGTTATTATAGACGAGCTGCATCTAGAGCACCACCAAACCTGTGAGTGGGACTACTTGGAGTTCAGATTGGGTAAGAGTTTCCAAATGCACTATGAGGGACACAAAACACTTTCTAATGTACCATTTAACTCTTTCCCCACCGTTGATGAGATATCTTGTCAATTAAGAGACAACATTACAGCAAAGGAAACCCTAGTGCATGTCCTGAATGTGTTACAGGACGTCTGGGTTTCCTGTCACCAAAATATGAAACAATTGAGAAAGTCTAGATCAGAATGCTTGTAAAAATGAAGAGTACAACTTTTATTTAGGTTTATTCTCTTCTTTATTAGGAAAATGATCCGCCCAACTTTTTACAAAGACATGAAATTGTATAATGACATGAGTATGACTTAGTCGTTCTCTATTAAGATGGCATATGACAACATGCCTTGTGTCCTTGTAATTGAAAATGCTTTAAAAAATTCTAATTCACTTTTGACAAAATTTGCCACAGTTTTCCTGTAAGGTTTGAGTTTATGGTTAGGGGTAGGGTAAGGCCATATAATAAGCAGTTTTTACAGTATAAAATACATTACTGTCAGGATTCTGCCACTTCGATCTTGTTAATTCTTGTTTTGGTGCCAGAGTCCAGACACTAGTCCTGTCATTGTATGAGCGATGTAGTCTGGATGCACGCTCTTGTCCTGGTGTCTGTGTTTGTTTTGTATGTGGCATGATGTCCTTTTCTCAGCGCCTCTGTCTTGTTGGTTTCGGTTTGTGATGGCGCTGAAAGGGGACATTCACATTGCTTATGTGAGCGCAAGGTAAGTATCTTTATTTATCGTGTGCTCGTGTCTTGCGTTCTGTTGTGTTTGTGACGTGTAGCACATGGTTTCATGTTTACACTGTAACCATGTGCTTTAGTATCTTGTTTCATGTGAGCACGCGGTCAATGAGTTCTCTCATTGGCTGCATGTTCTAGTCTTGTTTGTATGTGAGAACATGGCTTGTGTTGTTTGTACCATGTGCTCTTTTGTCTACCATCCTACCCCACCCACCTTGTTATTCTGTTTTCAATCATCATGTTCACCTGTCCGTTTGTCTGTTTATTAGTTTGTGTTCTGTTTATTCTCCTAGAGTTTTCTGTCCTGTGCTGGTCTGTCATCATTAATTCAGTGCCCATGTGTCGTCATTGAAGACATTGTGATGTTTGTCATGCCAAGTCCTGTCTAGTCTCATAAAGTGTGTATTTTGCCAAGTTTTCCCCACACGTGGAGGCTTACGTTGTTTTGTTTTCCTTTTGTTAAATAAAACCGTTTTCATTTCCTTTAATTGAGTCCTCTTCCCATCTCCTTTAATTAGGGCTGTGCGATTAATCAAAATCGAATCGCAATCGCGATTTTAAATGTTTCAATTAACTCATTGCAAGAGGCTGTGATATGAAACATATATTATTTAACTTCCCCCACCCAGAGCATGCATGACCTCTTGTTGTTCTTCTTCTTCATCTTCTTGTTCTTCCTCGTCTTCTTTGTCATTTACTTCACCTTGGTTTTAGTCTTCATCTTTGTCTTCTTAGTCTTAGTTTCATCTTTGTCTTAGTCATCTTCGTTGTTGTCATGGTCATCTTCATCTTCTTGGTCTTAGTCTTTGTCATCATCTTCTTGGTCGTCATCTTCTTTGTCATCATCTTCTCAGTTGTCATCTTCTTTGTGTCTTTTTGGTCGTCATCTTTGTTTTCGCTTCTTGGTCGTCATCTTTGTCTTGTTCTTCTTGGTCTTTGTCTTCGTCTTCTTGGTCAACTTCTTCGTTGTCATCGTCGTCTTGGTCTTTGTCATCATCTTTGTCATCATCTTCTTTGTTTTCGCTTCTTGGTCGTCATCTTAATCTTGGTCTTTGTCTTCTTGGTCGTCATCGTGGTCTTGGTCTTTGTCATCACATCTTAATCTTTGTCTTCACTTCTTGGTTGTCATCTTTATCTTGGTCTTTTTGGTCTTTGTCCTTATGGTAGTTGTAATCTTTTTCGTCTTGGACATCATCTTGGTTATAGTCTTCTTAGTCTTCCTCTTCTTCTTGGTCATCATCCCCGTCTTTGTCTTCTTGGTCGTCATCTTCTTTGTTTTTGCTTCTTGGTCGTCATCTTCATCTTTCTTCTTGGTCTTTATCTTCGTCTTGGTCTTCTTGGTCTTTGTCGTTATCTTCTTTGTTTTCGCTTATTGGTTATTGTCGTCATCTTCCTTGTCTTCGTCTTGATCTTCTTGACCATCATCTTCTTTGTCTTAGTCTTCTTCGTCATCTTGGTCTTTATCTTTGTCCTTATGGTAGTCGTAATCTTTTTTGTCCTGGATGTCATCTTGGTCTTAGTCTTTTTAGTCTTCTTTTTCTTCTTCTTGGTCATTATCTTCTTGGTCTTTATGGTCTTCATCGTCGTCTTTGTCTTGATCTTCATCCTGGTCTTCGTCGTTTTTTTGTTCTTGGTCATCTGCTTGATCTTCGTATTTGTGGTCGTCATCTTGGTTTTAGTCTTAGTCTGCTTTGTTGTGAGTCACGTAACCACTGAGCTACTAAGAGTTGATGAACACAATCAAAAAGAGGCAACTTGCTTCTTTGTGGATATTTAATAATAACAAAAAAATCTTCAATACGAAACAAAGTTAGGTAAGGGAAAAACAGAGAGTCTTCCAATAAGCAACAGCAAAATACAATTTCAGAGATGTTTGCTATTATCTTTTTATCTTATCTTTTAAGTTCCTTTTTAATGAACACTCGCTGCATTTTAGCAGTAAGAAGCTAAAATACAGATTATTGAGCTGAAGCTTGACTACAAAACTAAGTCGCTAATCAAATTAGATATTTTCACCAAATCGCACAGCCCTACCTTTAACCCCAGAACCTGGACAATTATACCTATGAGAGTCCCTGTAAACCATATATTCAAATATGTGTGTATGTTTCTATATATTTTGAAAATGCACTTCTTTGAACAAAATCCATTTGTCTTTTGTCAAATGTTTAGCATTTTTGATGAAACCTATTTGGATTCAAGCGGTGATAAAACATGAAGACATAAAGATAGAATAAAAATATTTTTTTTGTTTAAAAGAAGAGTCTTGGTTCTTTATTTTTAATATATAATATGGTCATATATTCTAGCATATACTATTCTAAAGGCTGTCAACTTTAGATGAACATCATCAAAAATGACTCAGGATAGTGACTTATGAAAAAAACGCTGGTGGGGAAACAGTTAAAAGCAAACATTTATGACATGTTTTGTCTGTTTTTCTGATGTAGGAGATTACAATGGAGAGCTCTTGACTCGTTTATGTGGACAGACTCCTCCATCAGTCCCCATAGTGGTGTCCACCCCTAGTCTCTGGGTTCACTTTCTGTCTGATGAGGCTGTGGGTGACCTCGGTTTCAAGGCAACATATTACTTTTCAGGTACCATCTTGAATTTGGTACCTGTATTCAGATTTACCATCTGTATTTTGCTAGCGCACATTGTTATTCTTTAGGTGAACTATTAATCCATACTAATCCACTGAAAGTTTAAATTTTTTTTTGTTTTGGTAATCTTTCAAAGTCTAACCATTTGCTTCTGCGTTTGGAGGGGTGGTCCTTCTGTTGATGTCAGTTTGACAATATTCTTAACCACTCTTACCATTAGTTTGCTATGAGAGAATGCAAAACAGAAGCCACGCCCCCTGCTTAATATTCTGTTTCAGTTGGAAGTACATCAACATACAGTACTGAAAAAAAAACTCTTAGAAACTTCTGGTTCAATGAATCAGAATGGACTTTAAATGAATCTCAGTTGCACATGAGCTCAACTGTTTGATTTTCCTCAGAGTGTGGAGGGACACAAAGTGGAGACGGAGGTGTCATCTCTAGCCCTGGATATCCCAATGTCTACCCCAGTCCGAGCCGTTGTACATGGCTTCTTGAAGCTCCAGTGGGCCACACTGTTGTTGTAAGTTACAAGACCTTCTTGAGATGGTGTCTTCTTTAGACCTCAATACTCAATAACATAATTTGCATATACTTTTGTCTAGCTTACATTTACATACTTTGAAGTGGAGGAGCATAGCCAGTGTGTCTGGGACTCTGTGACCATCTTCAATGGAGCCTCGTCAGGATCCCCCATTATTGGTCAATACTGTGGCCACAACTCTCCAGGAACCATCCGATCAGGCTCCAACAAATTAGTTGTGGTATTCCTTGCTGATCATACAGTGTCCAAAGGAGGATTTACTGCCACCTGGTCAACAGACTCAACAGGTATACATCACATGTGCTTTTTGTAGGATTCTACTTTCTGTAGGTTTCAATTTCACCGAAATTTATTTTTTCTTCAGGATGTGGAGGAATTATCCATGCTGATACAGGCACCATCAAATCTCCCAATTATCCTCAGAATTTCCCGGCCAATATCGAATGTTCCTGGACTATCATTGCCCATGATGGAAACCATCTGGAAATGGGCTTTGCCAGTGACTTCCAGATCCCAGACTCAAGTGGGCAGTGTCAAAACAGTTATATCAAGGTAAACCGATTACTTTTTCCATAAGTAGTCTTTTGTTATGTTTAGTACTGGGCAACCATTACAAAATTTAATCATGAATAATCTTTTGTATGCATTGTTATATGCAAAATTCAACAAATAAATGAAAAGTAGTGTATTGCATCCATTTACTTTAAAGGTTCTGGTATATAAACAAAATACATTAACACTTTAAACAACTGAGGAACTGTTTTTTATAGCAGTATCCCCTTATTAACAGTTAAAAATATCTTGTAAATCTTATCTTAGCCATTAATGGGATCAAATTAAATCTAAAACCAATCTATAATTCAATCTAAAATCTTTACTTCACTTCAGAATGTTCATTCATGGATTTCTGCAACATCTCTGCCCGCAGCATATGTATTAGTGTTTTTATAGCAGTATTCCCTTATTAGAGTTTAAAATGTTTTGTAAATCTTAACTTCAACATTATTGGGATCAAATTAAACATTAAACCAATCTTTATTTCAATCTAAAACCTTTACTTCACTTCAGAACATTCATTCATGGATTTCCACAATGTTTCTGTATGCAGCATATGTATTTTTGTTTAATAGCAGTATTCCCTTATTAACAGTAAAAAAATATCTGGTAAATCTTAACTTAAACATTAATTAAATCTAATTATATCTAATTTCAATCTAAAATCTTTACTTCTCTTCAGAACATTTATTCACAGATTTCCGCAACATCTCTGCCTGCAGCATATGTATACAGTACGTGTTGTTATAGCAGTATTCCCTTATTAACAGTTAAAAAGTATCTTGTAAATCCTAACTTAGACATTAATGAAATCCAATTAAATCTAAAACCCATCTTTACTTTCATCTAAAATCTTCACTTCACTTCAGAACGTTCATTCGTGGATTTCCACAACATCTCTGCCTACAGCTTATGTATTGGTGTTTTTATAGCAGTATTCCCTTATTAACAGTTAAAATATCTTGTAAATCTTAACTTAGAAATTATTGGAATCAAATTAAACCTAGAACAATCTTTATTTCAATCGTTTCACTTCAGAACGTTCATTCATGGATTTCAGCAACATCTCTCCCTGCACCATATGTATTATCATTAGGGGTGTGAACCTACACTAGTCTCACGGTTCCGTTCGGTTACGATTATCATGCCATCGATTCGGTTCAATTCGATATCTTGGTGCATCACGGTGCATTGACGATGCTATCCATACATAATTCGATTTGTTTCTTTACAACAAAATACTTTTTTTTAATTAAAATCTATAAATATGTTTATATTTATATATTATTTGTAATACAATTTTGTCCTTTAATACAAGCAGTAATATATATGAACTGTACCTTTAATTTTAAACTGTCTTTGTGAATGTTTTAGACAAAACTCTAATACATGCACAGAAGACAGCACGAGCATTCATAACAGATAAACTAATGTAAATATTATCCCGCTTGCTTTTTGAGCACCCCTATGACTGGTCATTGTCTTCACCCGCTCAACAGAAAGGGCTGCGATTGGCTTTAGAAATGAAAGCGCTGTTCACCCATGAGTGACGCGGGAAAAACAGCAGCGGGTCAGTCTATATGCTCATAATACACGGTTATCAGGTAATCCGTAATAGAATAAATACAATACAATAAACTCATACCACAGGCACGCTTGTGTCTGGATCCACAAGTATCGCTTTAACAGCCGAGAGGAGAGTAACATTTACCTCACGAACATGCCAACGGGTCAAATGCTCAAAGTGTGTGTGTGTGTGGGAGAGAAAGAGAGAGAGAGACAAAGAGAGGCAGAGTTTTATAGCATTTCTCCCTAGTAGTGAAATAGCGTCTCGTGCTTTACCATTCCTCAGTGTCAGTGAAAGATCTGCTTTTTAAGTAGGAGTGTTTTATTTACTTACCCTCGCCTCCTTCGCCATAGTATTCTACCGCGACATCGCTCATAGGGGATAAATGACATCAGTACGTAAAAAACGATTATGATCTATTACTGAACCGATATCGAATTGTCCCCATCTGCATCGCAGTGCACCGAAGAAACGATTAATTTTGACACCCCTAATTATCATATACTAGTTTCACACCAAAGGCAAAAATAAGTATTCGTGTGAGTAGATTACATACAAAGTCAATGCAAATACGCAAACACAGGCGAATTTCCAAACGAATGACGCAAAATGTGTCATGTATTATGCAGCAAAAGTGAGAACCTCAACCGCATCTTCCATGACTGAATTCAACTCAAGGAGAAAATTAGCTTGAAGTGGAAAAACATCCCGCGAGTAAACAAGAGCAAGTGATGCAGTGCTCCATGTTGCTGTGAAGTGAACCCTTTAGGCCCATTCCAAATATTCTCATAGGTTGAGACAGATGATTTAGTGCAATGCAGAGTCTTTTAAAGTACTTAAAATACTTTTTAAAATCCTAAACCTGCATTAACATTCAATGAAATAATTGTCAATGCTATTTAATTAATGCATTAAAGCATTATTGACACTTTAACTTGCCCAGCTCTAATTACGTTATACTCCATTTTTACGCTTCTTGTGTTTTACATTTTCTGTTTATCTGACAGATGTGGTCTGACAACATTCAGAATGATGATAATCTCTTGGCCACCGGCTGTGGCACTACAGCCCCAGCTGCAATCATTGCACCCCGAAATGTTATTACAGCTCGTTTCCAGTCCTCCGATACACCCGGCAAAGGCTTCTCCGCTGCATTCTACACTAGTGCGTATCCTAAGTGTGTGTGGCTGTTTTTGTTTTTAACTTGTCAATAATTCCACTCATGTCTCTATTCCATCGTCTTTTAGCTTGTGGAGCCAATTTCACAGCCTCAGCTGGCCGTGTAGTATCCCCGAACTACCCAGACCACTATCCAGCAAACTCCAACTGTAATTACATCATCAATGCTGGAGAACAGTTTGTGGTTGTGCTCACTTTCAGAACTTTCCAGATAGAGGGTATGCACTTTCTTTTATATATTTTGTGATGTAATTACAACTAGGCAAAAATTCAACAGTTCCTTAAGCTGAATAATCAAGCCGATCCATTCCATCTAGCCCACTCCACATGTGTTTATGATGGTGTGAAGATCTACAGTGGCACCACCGCCAGTAGTGCACCATTGGCTACTCTTTGTGGAAATACAGTCCCAGGGATCTTCACCACTTTCGGACCAATGCTCATCAACTTCTACTCTGATTCCATCATCTATGACAATGGCTTCCTGGCAGAATACACTACCATACGTAAGCTTTAGCCATAAAACAAACTGTACATATAAAACAGTACTTTTGATTCTCTAAATACCATACTGACAATGATTACCAGTGTAACTAAGGCCCTGGTTTTAGTTTTGAGTTTTGAAACTATGTTTACCACACTGGCATTTAATTTAGTGTTTTTGAACAGATCTCCATCCAGAATGTACATCACATGGCCATACATGCAATCTGAGCATGCATATACAAGTATAAACAAGAAGTTCATGCTTCACTTGGTATTTAGCGCTTTCGGTCTGAGAAAAGCGCACTATAAATAAAATGTATTATTATTATTATTATTATTATTATTATTATTATTATTATTATTA